>JAVJIF010001855.1:0-100342 GCA_038442645.1 Agave tequilana
TCAAAGAACAGAGAAATTCTAAACTCTCAAACTAAGAAGACTAGAGAAAGCCAAGAAAGAGAGGAGGAATTTGAAGGTACATAGTGATAGGTAGTCAAAAGTGTATATTTATCATCATATTTCCCTACTTATTCTTTTATAAAGAACCGTTACGTAACATTTTATTGTTTAGTTTTGTGCAGACCTTGAGTAATTAAAGAATAAATAAATGAAGCCCACAAGCCCACATGCATGATTTATTTTAGTAATTTAGAAGCTTCTATATTATCTAACTTAATCTAAACTTAGATTTTAAATTATTAATTTAAAATTTAGCGGAGGAGGAAAGATAAAGTAGGACTCCTATTGCTATTCAAATCTAGGGGAGGAGGAGGAAGGATAAAGTAGGACTCCTAATTGCTATTCAAATCTAGAGAAAAAGAGGGATAGAAAAAGATGAATCATCATCATCATAAAAGATAGAGATGGATTTCTATTTTTCTTGCACTACAAGACAAAGATAAAAGAGAGAAAATCTGAATTTAATTCGGATTCAGACTGGACACTCTTTAGTATTTCAATCATAACTTTCTCTATCAAAACTCAAATCTGATGATTCAAGATACTCCAGAATGAAGACTTGAAAAAACTATAACTCTTACGTTGATCACACTTTTCAATTCAGCCATTTGATAAGCCATATTTAGTGATCAATACGATAATAAGTTGTAGATCAGAATTGAATTTCTAGATAAAATTCTGGATAAGTCAAAACAAGTTTGGAGATAAGAGAAGAATTCAAATTCAAAAAAAAAATTTAGCTTCTCCTATATTCATACGCTCTAGTTTTCTCCTATAAATAACCTTGCAGTACGTACAAATCACTTCTTCCAGAGAGAAGAAGAATAAGGCTAGGGTTAAGGATTTAGGAATTTTGTTAGACTAGTTTAGCCTCTTTTGAGTTCTCTTCTTTGTAATTTTGTTAGTTTTGGCTTGGCTATTGTAAGGAGAAAGGAGAAGAGCTTGTACCCAACGATTGCATCAATATAGGTTATCTTTTCTTTTTTATGTTCTTATTCTTTTTCTTTTAATTTCAAGTCTACCTTTCTATTTCTTTGTTCTGGTTTGGTTTTCGGTGTTGTCTTTAATCTTTCTTCCTTCTTTTTCTTTTCTTTAAAGATATTAAAAATAAAAAGATGGATAAAACAAAAAGGATGCTAGGCTAAAATAATTCTAGGGTAGCTAATCACTAGATCTACTAGGGTTAGATCTAGGGTTAGTTTATTAGTCTAATGGATTTACAATGTAGGGTTAGATTAATCCTTTGAAGTTTAGTAATGATAGTCTAATAGATAATTAGGGCTTGGCTTTGGATTAGAGTAGGGTTTGGCTTTAAATTAAGTTTAAGGTAGGGTTTGGCATAGTTTAATAATTAGGGCTTTGCTTTAGATTAGAGTAGGGTTTGGCTTTAGATTAAATTTAGGGGTAGGGTTTAGCATAGTTTAATGATTAGGGATTGGCTTTGGCTTAGGGTAAAATTAGGGTTTGGCTTGGCATAGTGGAGACAAGTTAAGTTGGACATCTTACTCTTCTTACTTAGGGTTAACAACTTAAATGAATGTTTTATTAGTTTAAAAGGATAACCCCTAGATCGAGAGTAGTCGTGAAGGTAGATTAGCGACCTAGACTCTCCCTCTTACTTAGATTTACTTTCTTATTTCAAACTACAACCAACCTTTCTTCTAAGTCTTGACTACAGATATATCGTGCTGTGAGCGCTTCCATCGCCTCCCTCCCAGTGGAACACGACACTCTTTGGCCCTTGCTGTAGCGGATAGAATTGACAACGAGAAGAATCTAACCTTCAAATTCTTTGATTATTTCTTTTTATTTTTGTACATATTTATTCTCTTGTTCAAGTTTCAATCAAAATTTTGGTACCGTTGCTGGGGAGGGAACGACACGGTAATATTTAATCCTAATTTGTTGTTTCTATTCTGCAGGGGCATCAAAAGGGAGTTTCTAAGGTTAGTCTACTGCACACCTAAGTTTTTAATTTAACCAAGTTTTAGGTCCTAACAGAGATAGTTTAACCTTAGTTCTAATTAAAAAAATTATTGACACTACATGCACGTGATCGAAACCTAATAAAAAAAAGTTTAGACGTTGCATCTAGAGGCATTGACTATTTTTCTCTTCTTTTATTTATTGTTCGTGAGTGTTGGAGACCAAAGGTACGTGATGCATTGCATATAGAATAGGAAACACCCTTATTTGACTTAGTTCAATATAGTGTGATTTGATTCTTTTGTTTGACACGTACACATTTAAAACATCTTAAGGGCATAACCCATAATAACATAAGGTGGGGATTTCATCACCCTTCTTTAGCCACAAACCACATTCTGCGCACGTACCATCCTAACCTTAACTAAAATTTGACTAGACATTGGCCCTAGGTTGACTTCAGACTCATTTAGGAGGTTGACCGAAGGAGGAGGTTGTTCGAAACTAACTCTTGCCAAATCGGTATCTAGGAAGGAGATAAAGGGCCGAAAGACCGAAGGTTGGTCCTTACTTAATTAAGGAATGCCTTTGACGGATAACCTCCCACCAACCTTACCACCTACCTGGCCGATTAACTTGTGGTTAAGGTCGGCAATAGGCCTCCCAAGGATAACCTAAAGTTCAAGTCGTCTACGTCTCGGCTAACTTAGACTAGGATTAATTGCTTAGACTAGGACCTGATTGACTTGAGTGAACTTGTTTGTTAACTTTAGTAACTTACTTTGCATGTCAGCTTGATCAAAGGAGTCGGCTACATCTAGACTAACTAGAAACAGTTCACCACCCAAAACCGAAGATATGGCTTATTACAACAATTTTTTCAATTTTAATAATAATCTATATTGCATCCCGGCCACTTTTGAATCGGATATTACCAACCCGACATATCATAATTCTAACCAACCAAGCATGCCTAGTTGATCTTATCCAAATCAACATATTCCCCATCCTCAATTTCATGAAACAAATTGGAATAATCATCTTTACTCCTCACCGTGGATACAACACCCCTAAGCCATATTGTCAACCACATTTTCAACCACCATCTTCATATACTTATTTTCCCACTTCCACCAATAGAAGAACCTACCCACTTGGAAAAGAGTATAGAATCCATGAGTCAGTCCCCAAATGATCCATTCGATCGGTTAGAAGAAAAATTGATCATATGCAAGGTTTAATGAATGAGCAAATTTTTAGACTTTCAAACATCCTTGAACTAACTAACCAAATTGATAGGAAACAATAATCATGGTGTCTTGAAGACCTTGATGAAGATTCAATTTCATTGCACCAACGTGAACTTGATCAATCCCAACCCTTTGACAAATTGGTAAGTTATAACTTTAATGAGATTAAACTAGATTGTGAATGCGAACCCGATCCTCAACTTTGTGATCTAGTTTCAAACTTTGAATCTATGTTGACTCCGTATTTTTACCCAATTTAGACCCAATTCCTGAGCCAATATTAATTCCAGTACCCATATATTATGAAATTGGATCACCTATTTTGGATAGTCACATTCATTTGATGGATCATGAATATGAACTTAAGTTCTTTGATTTGGAGCCCACTTTTGAACCAAACCCGACTCTCGAAACTAAATTTGATTTTCCCGAGCCGGTATTGGTTCCAAATCCTATAAATCTTAAGCCCAAATCAATCATTTCATCAAGTCAAATTCTATTGTTAGACCAAGGTGTAAATAATGATGACTCTGAGATGTATTCCAAGATTGGTCATACAACCAAGATCATTTTAATGTTAGGGTCGTGCATGATCCTATACGTTTGGGGGATATTAACATGTGCATAAGAAAGAGGTCATAAAGGTGGGTTCCTTGATGATTCACAATTAGATAGCAATACTTGGCCCAATAGAGATGGATTTCTATTTTGCTTGCATCACAAGATAATGATAAAGGAGAGAAAATCTGAATTTAATTCGGATTCAGACTGGATACTCTTTAGTATTTCAATCACAACTTTCTCTATTGAACCTCAAATTTGATAATTCAAGATGCTCCAGAATGAAAACGTGAAGGACTACAACTCTTACGTTGATTACACTTTCTAATTCAGCCATCTGATAAGTCATATTCAGTGATCAATACGATAATAAGTTGCAGATCAGAATTGAATTGCTAGACAAAATTCTGGACTAGTCAAAACAAGTTTGGAGATAAGAGGAGAATTCAAATTCAAAAATATTTAGCTCCTCCTATCTTCATACGCTTCCTATCCCTCTGGTTTTCTCCTATAAATACCTATGCAGTACGTACATATCACCTCTTCTAGAGAGAAGAAGAATAAGGCTAGAGTTAAGGATTTAGGGTTTTTGTTAGATTAGTTTAGTCTCTTTTGAGTTCTCTTCTTTGTAATTGCTGTTGGTTTGGCTTGGCTATTGTAAGGAGGAAGGAGAAGAAGCTTGTACCTAAGAATTGCATCAATAAAGGTTATCTTTTCTTTTTTATGTTCTTATTCTTTTTCTTTTAATTTCAAGTCTACCTTTTTATTTCATTGTTCTTGGTTTGGTTTTTGGTGTTGTCTTTAATCTTTCTTCCTTCCTTTTCTTTTCTTTAAAGATCTTAAAAATAAAAAGATGGATAAAACAAAAAGGATGCTAGGCTAGAATAATTCTAGGGTAGCTAATCACTAGATCGACTAGGGTTAGATCTAGGGTTAATTGATTAGTCTAATGGATTTGCAATCTAGGGTTAGATTAATCCTTTAAAGTTTAATGATGATAGTCAAACTTAATGATTTAGATAATTAGTGCTTGGCTTTGAATTACAGTAGGGTTTGGCTTTAGATTAAGTTTAGGGGTAGGGTTTGGCATAGTTTAATAATTAGGGTCTGAGTTTGGATTAGAGTAGGGTTTGGCTTTAGATTATGTTTAGGGGTAGGGTTTGGCATAGTTTAATGATTAGGAATTGGCTTTGGCTTAGGGTAAAATTAGGGTTTGGCTTGGCGTAGTGTAGACAAGTTAAGTTTGACATCTTACTCTTCTTACTTAGGGTTAACAACTTAGATGAATGTTTCATTAGTCTAAAAGGATGTAACCCCTAGATCGAGACTAGTCGTGAAGGTAGATTAGCGACCTAGACTCTCCCTCTTGATTAGTTCTATTTTGTTATTTCAAACTTCAACCAACCTTTCTTCTAAGTCTTGACTACAGATATACCATATTGTCAAAGCTCTTATCGCCTCCCTCCCAGTGGAACACGACCCGCTTTGGCCCTTGCTGTAGTGGATAGAATTGAACAACGAGAAGAATCTAACCTTCTAATTCTTTGATTATTTCTTTTTAATTTTGTACATATTTATTCTCTCGTTTAAGTTTCAATCACATAGAGAGAAGAAACTCTTGTAATCTTGAGCTAGATTTAAGTAGAAAGTAAATACTCTTATTATAAAAGAAAAGTTAGATCTCTTTGTACCAAGTTTATTAATAAAGCTCTCTCAAATTCTCTACCCATGGACGTAGGCCAATTTTGGATCGAACCATACTAAATCCTCATGTGCTTTTTTTTAATCTTTTGTCTAAGTATTGCTAGTTAGCTTTACAATAGTTTTCTTTTGCTAGTACTGATCATATTGCCATGTTTCACAAACGTTGATCCTGAGAGTAATAATTGGTATCTTATCATATTAATTTTTACAATAACAAGTATTAGAGCTAAAGGTTGACGAAGGGTGATATGTTAAAGATAGGAAGTTCTATGATAAAGTTCGAGGTCGAGAAGTTCAATAGCAAAGAAAACTTCAGCTTATGGTTAAAGAGGGTGAAGGGGTTGCTCGTGCAATAAGGTTTTCACACGACCTTGCAGGGTAAGTTAGTAAAATATACCGGTACGTCAAACGAAGATTGAGAGAAGACAGATCTAAAGGCGGCAAGCATGATCCAACTATGGCTCATAGAAGAGGTAATGTACAACATAATGGATGAAGAAATGGTTACATGATTGTGTTCAAGGCTAAAAACATTATATATGATGAAAAGCCTCTCCAACAAGTTGTACTCAAGAAACACATATATAGGCTACGCATGAATGAGGGGACAACGGTGTTGGAGCATCTAAACTTTTTCAACAAGGTCATCAGTGAGCTTTTAGTTGTTGATGTAATGATCGACGAGGAGGATAAGGCGTTGATACTTCTCAGTTCATTTTCAGAGTCATATGATCACATCGTCACCACCATGCTCTATGATAAGAAAACTCTCATCTTAAGGAGGCCACGCCAACTCTCTTATCTAATAAGATTAGAAAAGGTCAAATCAATAGGAGTAAATAGGATCGGGTTTGGTGGTCACGGGAAGGAAAGGAAGAGAAGCAGGAAAGAAAGGTTCGGACCCATCAAAGGGGTGTCACTTTTGTCGTGGGGAAGGTCATTGGAAGAATGACTGCAAGTATCGACAAGAATGGTTGAAAAGAAGAGGCAAGCTGTGGGGCAGGCGTAGCATTGAGCAGTTTAGAGGAAAGTGAAGTATTAATGGCTTCCTACCAGGATAATACTTCTCAAGGTAAAGGTTGGATATGTGATTCAGGTAGTACAATTTATGCATGTTCTCAAAAGAGTTATCTAACTCCTTGGTTGCAAATAAGAAAGGGATTGTCAAGATAGTGGATGGCTCTACCTGCGAGGTCACTGACACTAGGACGGTCAAGGTTATAGAAAGAGATTGGACGGTTCGTGCTCTTGAGGCGGTCCGGTATGTCTCGGAGGCTCGCTACAATCCATAAGGGTGCTCGATGAAGAAGGATGTCAGATCCAAGTGCAACAAGGCATAGTTATAGTTATTCATGGAGGCAGGGTAATCCTGAAAGGAGAGAAGTGTGGACGGTTATATGAGCTGAAGGAAGAAAAATCAGTTCGAGGTGCATTTTCAAGAATAACCTTGGAAGGGAGTTCATCATGGCGTGGAGCATCAAGGAAGACTACAATTGGACGTGAACTGGGTCAAAGTGTTGCAGGAAGAAGAATAGGTGCATTCGGTTAAGGGTCGAGATGGCTCAAGCCATGGCAGTAAATCAGCCAAAAGCCCCAGGGAGAGGGGTCAAGAGTTAAAGGCTTCACGGTACAGTTAAAACCAAAGAAAGAATTAAGATATTAATCTAAAATCTCAAGTTGTTTTACTATAGACTTGAAAAGTAAGTCAAGGTGGAGATTGTTCAGATTTTGCCTTATTTTTAAGAGGAGATGATGGTCCAAGAAGATCTAAATAAGTTGGAGAAAATGATGGTTTGAAGCAGAAAGAAACAGATTCAGGTTTGGTGCAGAGTAGTCGACTAGTCAGTTGATTAATCAACTATACACAATACTAGTCAACTGTATATAGTCGACTAGGCAGGACACAGAGAAGAAATAATTTTACATTAGTCGAGTACTAAAGTTATTAGTTGACTAATTGGAGGTATTGAAAAGGACACCTAGAGGGGGGGGGGTGAATAGGTGTACTTGCTAATCTAAAAACTAAATGCTCTAAATGTGGAAGCTAATGCAAATTTTGCAACACACTTAATACAACACACAAGTGTAGCCGAATTCCCCGTGAAGGGCTCTGGACTAGCTCCTCTTGATTCCCCTTGAATGGGTTGAGGTGCTATGTGAAGCTCTTGTGGTTAAGTATAAGTGAGGCACACACAAACAACCAAGCATATACAAGATATAGCAATATGAATTATACAAGGCACAACACAAGTAATGAATGATATGAATGAAGAATGATGCTTTGCACAAAATAAATAGAGAGAGGGTTAGAGAGACAATGGATCAAACGCTAACAACAAGATATGTTTCGAGATTCGAGCACCTAGCTCTACATCCCCGCCTACACCACCGTGTAGGATTTCCAATCCACTATCTCCCACCGAGGGAACCTCTCCCGAAGAGGATTTGTTACAACACAAGGAGTACCAAACTCCTCTCTCAATACAAACACCACCTCACACAAGAGGGGTAGGCCCTTAGCCAAACAAACAACCAACACCTCTACCGAAGAGGGTTACAACAAATCTCCACCTCTCACTAGAGGGAGTAAACACAAGCCTCAACCTCTACCAAAGAGGGAGCAAACCAATCACCCGATCACCTCTACCAAAGAGGGATACAAAAAGAACAAGGGTGTTTACAACAAGTGGTTCCAAAGACCACAAACTCAATCTCTCTTTTTCTCTTTTTCCACAAAACAAAGATCCTAAATAGATTAGGATAGAAGATAGCTCAAGTGTGAAAAACAAGTGTTTTGATCAAAGAAAAACTCTTGGGAAAATACCAAATAGATATTGAAATGAAGAACAATAAACCAATTTCCCAAAATCCTATTTTCTTTGAAAATAACAAAACACTTAAAACAAATAAGATGGATCTTTTGGCACTTAAAACTCTTTTGAAAACTTCTTTTTAAAACCAGAGAATAGGGAATTTTTGCTCTTGAAAAACTTGTCAAAACAGCCCAAGAGTTGGGGTATTTATAGCCCCAAAATAAAACTAGCCGTTAGGCTGATGTGGCAGCCTGACAGGCTTGGCGGTCGGCCGCCCGGTCGACCGCCAACGGTCAAAAATGTGACCGTTGGACAAACCCGGTCGACCGCCCGGTCGACCCAAACAAACAGAGAGCGCTGCTCTCAGACCCGGTCGACCGCCCGGTCGGCCGTCCCTCTGCGTGTCAGACGTGCACGGCTTTGTGCACGTCGGTCGACCGTACGGGTCGACCGGCCCATGGTGCGGTCGACCCTTCCGGTCGACCGACCTGGCCTGTCAGCACAGATCAGGGTCAGAAACACTTGTTAGAAATATTTTTGAAAAAAGTTTTAACACTTCTAAAAATCACCAAAAATAGTTTTATCATTTTACATTGATATATAAACATGTGGTAAAAAGTTTAGCTCAAATATCAATCAATATGAACTATTTTTGTGTCTTATCATTTTTACCAAAAACCAAAACATGTATTTTATCAAACTTGGATTTTTCAATACATGAATAGGAAAGTCAAAATAAGTTTGTTTAAGATGTTTAAGCATGCATGTATAACTAGAATACATCTATTATACATATAAACCATGTAAACTTGTTTTGATCAATCTATTCATGAAAACACATATCGGTTAAACCGAAAAATAAATATCCAAACATAAAACTTGTGTGTGTTGTGCACTTGAGCATATCAACTATACTAAACTTTACAAATGGATCTAAACACACTCTAAACTAAACTAGGATACCTAAGTCTTCTTGACGATCTTCATCTTCAAGTCGACTCGATCCAAAATCGTGATCCACCGAGTGCAAAGGTATGAACTTGATGCTCGGGCACGGGAATCACCAAGTGAAGGCTTCCAAACTCATCTTTTTGAAGCAATCACCAACTAATATCATGATCAATGATCTGAAACTAAAATCACAAGATTATTAGTAAACATAACTACATGAGTTAATCATCATCAAAACTAGGGTGGAAGGCCTTTGGGCCAACAATCTCCCCCTTTTTGATGATGACAAAACTCATGGAGTTATATATGCATGGATTAAAGTTAAGCTTCAAAGAAGCTCCCCCTTAACTCATGCATAAACAAATAAACAATAAATATGCAATGAATATTAAACATGAAACATGAAACATGCATATCTATACATAAACAATAAAAGGTTCTAAATACCAATGAAATGTTCAAAAACAAAACATGCTCTAGATACCAATTACAAAACATGCTCTAGATATCAATTAAAATTAAACTAAATTAAACTTAATATATGCAAAACATAAACATGCATATATAAACTCAAGATCTTTCTCCCCCTTTTTGTCAATCATCAACAAAGGGGTAAAAACCAAAACAAAACAAAATCTTCTCCTCCTTTTTAATACAAAGAAACAATCAATAAGGGGTAAAAGTAGAACCAAATCAATAAATTTTCTCCCTCTTTTTGTTCGAAATAATGAATCAGTGAGGGGTTAAAAGCAATAAAACAATGTTCTCCCCTTTTGTTTAAAACAAAAACAAAACCAAATAGGGGTGACTATCAATTAAGATATCAATTGAAAATATGTCAAAGAATAGCATCTTGATACCAATTGAAAGGAAACAAACAAAAATATTGATACCAATTTTAAGCAAAACACATGAAAATCTTGATACCAATTGAAATTAAACATAATAAATTTTGAATGTCTAAACAAAAATTTTGATACCAATTGTAAATATCTTTCATTTTGAACATATGATACCAAATTTAAATTTTCAATCATAAAGTATGGGAGTACAAATACCAATTGAAAGACAAAATCAAATTTTCTCCCCCTTTATGAAATACAACCTAAAATAATGCTCACTTTTATTTTAACAAGCCTACGCATTGTTAAAAAAATTGAAACAAACATATATATGTATGGAAAATAGATACCAATTGAAATTGATATACTTGGAAGTGAAAGCATACATACGTACAAAATATATGAGTATACAAGAAATGTCAAGATTGATACCAATTGAAAGAATTCAATGATACCAATTGAAATAACAATAAGATCAAATGTATATCTCATATAACTACCTCCCAATCATGGTTCAAGTTTTAAATGATTTTCATTTTAAAGCATACATGAACATGATCTCCCATCCAACCTCCCATAGAAGGTAGGGGTTTTCAAAAATAGATTTGAAAATAAGCTTTGTTTGAAAAACTCTACCAAAATGAAGAATACCGTAACTAGTTAAATGGAAAAACTTTTAAACTAGTACGAAATCCTTCAAGCAAGGAATAAAACAAAAATATTTTTCATGAAACATGAAATCCACATGATAATCAACACTCTAATTCAATTAAGCATAATATAACTCATGAAAACAAACACATGAGTAATCAATAAAAGTGAGTGTACAAATAAGATGTGAAGATCATAATCATGAAAGATGGACAATAAGCTCAAAATTCCTTGAAACAATGAAAATCATCAAAAACTTATTTAATCTTCAAGGCATATGTATGTCTTATACAAACTAAGGTATACATACATATCCAAACACAACGAGTCCACAAAGATATATGCATGAAGGCACGTGGCTCAAAAAGGATGTATATGTATAACAATAATTTGGATAAAATGGACATATACATGAAGTTAAACAAATAAACACAAAAACATGAAACTTTAAATTTTCATTAAAACAAGTTTCATTTCAAGGCATATGTATGATTTGTCAACACAAAAAGTATACATACATATCCCTAAACACGATTGAGTCCATATGTATAGATTTGCATGAAAAGCAAATGACTCAAGGAGTATACATGTATATCTTAAAGTTTGGCAAAATGGACATATACATGAAATGAAAACACATGATCAAAAACAAAACCAAAATTAGGAATACAAGTTTAAAATGTATGGATCATCAAAACTAGACTATACTAGCACATCTAATGGGTTCAAATAAGCATTGAAGCTCAAAAATATATACATTTATTTGTGGCCCACTATATGTACAAGTATAAATCCTAGTTTTAATGAAAACTAACATTTAAACATGTAATCAACACATGAAGCATAAAAACACGATAAAAATCAACATGATAAACATAAACATGATTATTATGAATATCCACATGTTATTAGATTTATGATGTACATGATAGCTAATCAAATACGAGAACACAAAATAATAATCCATATTAAACATGGGTGTCTCAAATATTATACATGTATGTCAAGAATCTAAATAAGCATGGCATTTTCATACTAATCACTAAACAATGAAACATGCTATAAACAATGAATATGAAAAGCATGTAAACAATAAATAGGAGTTAGGGATCGTTACCAAAACCTAGAAGGCAACTTTCCTTGTCTCCAAAACATGGTGGTCCTCTCCACCAAATATCCCTTGAAAGTGATGCATCCAAATGATTTCCATGAAGCTTGGAACGCATCCACTCCAAGGTACGGCAACTCTCACGTCATGTGAGAGCCCACACCTACATTAAAGAAAGGAGGGGTGGTCTTTGGTACCCATACTCTTTTGGGTCCATGGGGGTTAGTACCTTCTCTAACCCAAACAAACTTCTTTGCTAAATTTGAAACATGTAATCTATCATAACAAAATTTAGCAAGGTGGCCCTTACGTCCACAATGTGTACATGTGTACACATGAGCATACATAGTGTGATGGTGTTCGTGAGGAGCATGTGTATGCCGTGGATGGTGTGCATGCATAAAGGATGGAACTTGTTTCTTTCGAACCAAGGTTTCCAAATGTGAGTGGTTCATGGCACATTGGCTCATAGTGGAGCCCAAACAATCAACCTTCTTCTTAAGCAAACAAATATCATCATTAATCTTGGAAGAAGAAGTGTGGCATGCAATAGGTGAAGTGTGTGATACTACCCTAGCATGGCAAACATGTGCATCAATCTTATTTTTCAAAGAAACATTTTTATTTAAACAAATTTCTAATTCTTTTGAAATAAAATCAATTTCTCTTTTTAAAGAATTATTTTCTTTTAAAACAAAATCAACTTTTGAAGACAAATTTTCATTTTTCTTCAAAAGAGTTTCACAATCATTTTTAGATTTTAAAAACTCATTTTCTTTAAGTGCAAGATCAAGTTAAGATTTTAATGAATCTCTCTCATTAGAAATCTCCTCTTTCTCTTGCAAAATATTGTTAAGTCTAGAAATCAAATTTTTATTATCATTGTTAAGACCTAGACTTTTCTTTTTCAACAAATTATATTTTTCAATTAATTTTTCACAAACTATTGAAAGTTCTTCATTTAAAGCATGGGGATCAATATTCTCATCACATGAAGAACTGGCATCATCACAATCTAAGCGGGGTTCCGAAAATAACTCAAGAGAGTCATTCCCTTGGACTATATAGCATTGTTGTGGCTCGGATTCTCCACTAGATTCCTCTTCTTGTTGGATAGGCGTTTGAAGCTTGGAGGTCATGGTTGTTGTCAACTTGTTCCACACTGCAAAAGCGGAATCAAGGTTAGAAACAGCTTTATGTTCGGGAACGTAGCGCCAGATACCGATCATCAGTTGCTAGCTGGAGAAGAACAGTGGATTTTCAATCTAGATGACGATAAGTATTATCTCCCGTAGCAAGCGTCACTTTTCACTGTCTTTCTTCCAATACGTGACGAAGGCTCAGAAGATGCAGTGGCAAGTGACTCGGACTACTGACTCCGTTCACGTGGGGAATTTGATAACTGCGCCTCTTGCTTATACAAGGACGGGTCCTCCTCATTGTATATTGGGTCTCCACCCTAGGAACATTCTCCCAGACATTCCAGTGGGGGAAAATCCTGCGGTGGCTCAGACTTTTGGAAATCAGTTCTTCAAAGCTCGTGGTAATTATCCAGCCACTGATTTCAGAACCCCTGGGTGGATTCCCCCTCCCAAGGCATGGTGGAGGGACTTGACCTTATATGTTTTGGCCCATTTTGACGAGGACCTGGAGATATTGGGACTCTACGAGGCTGTCAGGGAAACCTGTTACGGCATTCAGATGAGCGTAGCGAACTTCTACGCCATCTTTGAGTTATATTGCCCAGCTACAGCGACTTTCTTTACCCTGGTAGGTGAATTGGGCATGGCTTTGCACGAGATGTGGGAAGTCTCTGCTCTGTCCTTGGGAGCTCTCCCATATGAAGAATATTTCTCGTGCGAGGCAGAATTGGCACTTCTAGAGAAGCAGGAGCCCGCCTTATTTGAGACTTAGTGGGAGTTGATGTGCCACCTCTACATTTGCTCGAGTATGCATGGGAGCCATAAGGGAGCTTCATGCAGTTTGAAGAGCTGGGGAATTATTTGTTCCCCAACCTGGAAGATGTTCCTGAGGCAGCTCACTACGGCGTTGCAGATGAGGATATTTTCTGAAGGATGAAAGAACAATCCCAAGGGGATATGATTTTAGAACAGGATGATGGACCTTATGAGAAAGGTGATATTCTCTGGAGTTTCCATCATCAGGTTCGTCGACCGCTGTCTCGGAAGGCACTTTTGTCTAGTTTTTTATCGGTCGGCTGAAGAGATGTGTGGTGCCCTGTCCCTCCAGCGACATCATCCTTCCGACTATCTTATTGCCGGCCATTCGTTTAGTTCACGGTCGTTCTCTTGGACTTCTCCCGGCAATGGTGTGTTGTATTCAGCGGGGCTTTCATGCATTGACGGAGGCTTTCTGTAGGCCACCAGTAACGAAGAGGGGCAAAGGCACTATCCTGCCTTGCGACGGACCAAACCCCAGGATCGGTTTGCCATACACTTATTTGATAGCATGGTTCGCCCTTGACTACCCTTCCATTATCCAAGTCGGTGGGGAGCCTCCAGAAGGCGTCCAGATGGCGCTTCTTCGTCGATTCGAGGGGTGTTCATGGTTAATGACTTATGTGACCGCGGTTCGCAAGCTGTTGAGCCGGTATGACATTTACAGTCTTTTCCGCTGCTTTCCTTACATCCGCGGTGCAGGCTATGGCGAAGAATTTAAGGATGTAGGAGATGGGCAGACGTCACTGAGCTGGGGAGTTTTTGAGTGGCTAGTTAGCATCCGGCCATCCCATCTGGTGTATAAGAGTGGGGATACCTGCTACTTGGAACCTTATGTCCCAAGTCAGTTTGCTCGTTACTTCACGTATGACCAACTATACGTAGGTAACCCAAACACCAATCTTGCTTTCATGGGGAGCCTCATTGATGGTGCTTGTGCCTGGCGGTTTTACATCACTGGCTGTACTGAGGCGCGGCTGTACATGCCGCTGAGGACTCCGAATCTTCAGACAACTTTGGGGTTCTGTCAGTGGTACAGAACTTCGAACTCCACACCAACTGGGTTTTCTATTAACTCTTTTGGAGTAATGTTAATCTCTCAGCGGTTGAAGCGAAAGTTACTAAGAGAGGTGAGGGCAGGAGGGTCCGCGTGCCAGGCCTTGGGGAATTCGTCGCCACTACTGATAGTAAGGCTTCGGATGCAGACAGTCCCCATGTTTTGAGGGAGACGCAGGTGCTGAGGTTCCACCTGATGCTCCTTGTGGGGTAGGCATGGCCCCCATGGAACATATTGATGTAGAAGAAGTGGACGAAGAAGATCCCGACGTCCACTTCAAGCGAAAGCAGGAAGGTGGATCTCGTAGGAAGAGGGTAGTGAAGAGGCCTCGTCGCTACACTCCCACCATTATTGCAGAGGGTGAGTCAACTGTGGCGCCTCCTCCTCCTGCTCCATTAGTCATTAGGCTGTCAGCTCTGAGGCAGACCATTGATAAAGTTGTTCCTAACCTGAGTAAGGCCAGCCCTGTTCTTGCAGCATATAATTTTATATTTCATACAGCTCATTGTTTATTCTATAATTCAGGAACTGAGACGGCAAGAGAACCGAGAGCTGAGGCTGTAGGGGAACAGGGAGATTACTGTGATCCCCTGTTCACTTATAAAGAAGGTGACGAGTCTAGCTACTTCGTCGCCTCAGAAGACTCTAGGGATGATGCGGCCAACATCGGTCCTTCGGGTGTTGGGACCTCAAAAGGAAGTCCCGTGGCTTCTAGCTCTTTAGGATGGACCACAGAGGGTTCGGCGAGTGAAGGTGAACCGACCGTCCGTGTTGACTTTTCCAAAGATTTTCCTATGGAGCCTGAGGGGACTGATGCTGCCGTCAAGGAAGTTCGGAGAGAACCTGCGGCCAAGGCGATTGAGGCGATATCATCTTTTGGTAATGTTTTGACCTTTTATGAATAAATTCCCTCCTGATATTCATTATACCTCGCTTAAACAGAGTCTTACTACAGGTGTTCCACCTTTGGGTGCATCAACTTCAAGGGAGCTAGCCAATCCTCCTGAGGGGATCAGGGGTGAAGCAAGTACTTTGACCGCGGCGGATACTACTGAGTTGGATGCCTTGTATCACGGCCTGCCCTCCTATCAACCTGAACCGGCAAGTGGCCTTAAAGAGACCGAGGGGACAGTGATTACGGAACCAATCTCACTTCCAACTATGTCGGTAAGTGAACTGCCAGTAGTTTCGCAAGCATTTCCTATCCTACCCATTGTGAAGCTGAAGATGATTGCCAGTCCTACTTCTCCAACACTGGTTGTTGAGCCAGCTCTCCCAGAAGTGGTTACCAGTCCTATGTCGATTGTGGCTAGTGTACTGGTCTCAACGAGGACTCCTCCGAGATCACCGGTGATCCCACATATTTCTCCAGCCAGTGCTCCTGCCATTCCCTCTACGGTTATGTCAGTAAAACCGGTGGAAGTTTTGCCTTCAGGGGCCATTCGTTCCCCTAGAGTAGTTGAAGCCGAGAATGAATTTGTGACTGAGCTAGTCGACAGCTTTTATAAGGGCTTGAAGTGATCCATTCTTTGGTCTTGAAGGGCTCGACTACCTCATTTTCCGCCTTGAAGGTGGTCCTCTCTCGAAGTATTGATAGCATTCGAGACTTTGGAGGAGATGACCAGGCTACCACATTGGAGCTTCTGGTGGACAGGCTTGAGAGGGATGTGGACGAATGGCTCCGCCTCAGCCATTCATATCTGGAGTCTTCAGTTAATGACCAGCTTGCACACCTCGCTGCTGAAATGCATGAAGCACATCTTGCCGTTCAGGAAGAGCTAAGGCAATTTCTTATGACTTGAAATCCTTGGAGACAAGGAAAGTAGAGCTCGTGGATGCCATAGATGCTTCTAATAGTGCTCTTCTCGACACTGAGGATAAGATTGAAAAGGCCAAGGAAATGATCAAGAAAGCCAATCTTCTTTTATCCAAGGTCGAACTGGTACATCTTGAGGAGATTGCTCGGCTAGAGCAGCTTAGGGCTCAGAATGATGAAGTCCTGCAACAGGAGCTAGCGCAGAGAGCAACTTTGGCTAAAATTGAGGCTCGCCTGACCCAGACAGTGAGCTTTAATGAGGCCGAGTTGAGGTCGCAGGCACTTATCAGGGCTGCTGAGGAGAGAAAGAATAGGCTGGCGACTCTTGAAGAACGGATCAAGTCCTATGAAGCACCCTCGTAGCCTGCAATCTGTGAATCCATGTATCCCTCTTTTAGAATCAAGTAAAAAGAAATTTTATTTGGCTCCCCTATCGCGTTTCCAACTTGTTTTCTCTTCTAAATTTTCAGTTCTTACTTTCAAGTTGCATTTCAATCCTCAAAAGGAAACGGAATAACCGAATAACTAATCTAATCAGTTGTGATAAACTAATAGGGTTAGTTACACATTAGAAAAATAGTCCCTACTGAACTGAAAGATGAGACTTGGTTATCTGTCGGCTCAAAGGTAACAATGATATAACCGATTGAGAAGCCACCAAGCTCGAAATTTTGCCATTCAGAGGTGATGAACTGGACATGATGACAAAGAAATAGTCCCTACTGGACTAAAAGGTGAGACTTACCTTATCTTTTGGTTCGGAGGTAACATGGACATAACCGATTGAGAAGCTACCAAGCTCAAAGTTCTGTCATTTAGAGGTGACGAACTAGACATAATGACAAAGAAATAGTCTCTACTGGACTGAAAGGTGAGACTTGGCTATCTGTCAGATCAGAGGTAACAAGGACATAATCGATTGAGAAGCCACCAAGCTCGAAGTTTGTCATTCAGAGGTGACAAACTAGACATGATGACAAAGAATAGTCCCTACTGGACTGAAAGGTGAGACTTGGCTATCTGTCAGTTAAGAGGTAACAAGGACATAACCAATTGAGAAGCCACCAAGCTTGAAGTTTTGTCATTCAGAGGTGACGAACTGGACATGATGATAAAGAAATAGTCCCTACTGGACTGAAAGGTGAGACTTGGCTATCTGTCGGTTCAGAGGTAACAAGGATATAACCGATTGAGAAGCCACCAAGCTCAAAATTTGTCATTCAGAGGTGACGAACTGGACATGATGACAAAGAAATAGTCCCTACTGGATTGAAAGGTGAGACTTGACTATCTGTCGGTTTAGAGGTAACAAGGACATAACCGATTGAGAAGCCACCAAGCTTGAAATTTTGTCATTCAGAGCTGACGAACTGAACATGATAACAAAGGAATAGTATTTGATTATAAACTGCATGGGGATTTTGATATCTCCTTCGGATGTTTTTGGAAGAAATTGTCAGAGGTATATTGTTAACGTGACAACCAGAAAAGTCTACTTAGGACTGATTATCAGAAACTTACTGGGGAGTTAGGAAATGAGTCCCATAGAAGATCATGTATCAGAGAACTTTGTAGGGACTTGTAAAGCAACTTGCCATAGGTTGTTGACACTCTAAAAAGGACAAGATTCCTAACTGGCTTGAACAACGTCTAACTTGTTGACATCTACAAAAGACAAGCGGCAGACAAGCTGACGACCAGTTCTTCACCTACCTCAAAGGGGACGAATCAGTAACTTGGATTCTACTGATCCAGCAAAGCAGAGAGTAAGCCAAGAAAAGCTCGTGAGAAGGCCCAGGCAGGTCCAGAGACACTAAGTCTCGCACGAGCCCACGAGATAAAGTCTCGCATAAGAAGCCAAAGCTACTTAGCATCGCAGAAAGCTCCTTCACAGCCTCACTGCGAGCTAACTTATAACTTCGCACAGAAATGCTCAGTTAAATCTGCTGAGAGTTAGCTTCACTCGAAGCCCCATACAGCTGTGCAAAAGGGTAATTGATAAGGTAGCTTCGCCATAAAGTTATCCAGCTCCGCTGAAGATCTTTCTTCTAACTTCGCCAGATGCTCCTTCCAGCTCCGCTGTGAGCTCGACGCAGCAGCTCCGCTGCAGGTCTTCTATGGTCACCTTTGACCAATTAAATTTCTAGATGAGATCAAATCCAGACGAGGTCAAATCTAATTGAGATCAAATTTAGCAGTTGCTTGCCAAAATCTTTTGACTATCCTAATCAGGTAAGGATATCAGAAGAAATCTTTCAGTTATTTGAAAAGAATCAAGGGTGCATCCCTCATTTAGTAGAGCGGATCAAGAGATCAGCACTACTTGCTATTCCTAACTTCGCAAAAGCTATCTCTAGCCTCGCAGCGAGGCTACTTTCCAGATTAAAACAAGATTGACTCAATTTGTTTCCAGATTTTCAAGGGATAATTATAACCCTGCTCTCTCTATAAATATCGTACCAAAGGCGTACAAAGGATGGACCGAGACCCCCCGAAGAGAGAAAAAAGACAGAGATTTGCTCTCTTGGTTCCAAGAACTCAGAGAATTACTTCTCTAATCAGGGTGCTAATACCCTAAGATCTTCCTTCCCTTTCAAGGAATCTCGGAACCAGGTGAGAAGGAATTCCCAAGCGAAGGCAGCTTGAGAAGTAACAAGAGGGTTCTACCAACCTTCTGTTCTCCAATTCCCCGAACCAGGCGAGAAGGGAATCCCATCAGGCAGCAGTCCGATTGTCTGATCGATCGCATCATCAAAGGGATAAACTGATCGCGTGCTGATCAGATTTCTACTGGTACACTTCTCCAGAAATCTCAGAGGAGATCTACTTGTAATCTTCTTCCTTCAAAGAATTACTTGTAATTTAGCTCCTCGACACTTTTTTGTAAGTTTTCCCCTTCGCAAAATCAATGAAAAACAAGATGGCGACTCCGCTGGGGATTGCATTCTCCACTGTTGAGAATCAAGTGTCGCAATGCGACGAACAGACCTTCGGGTCTACTACTGAGTGCAAGGAAGTCAGCGCAGCCAGAACCCCTCTGGCTAATTCTTCGAAGCAAATCTCTGTCGAGACAGATAAGGCTCTCCGCAAGAATACTACGGTCTTCTGGTGCAACAAAGAGGGTCAGGATCTTGAGCCTATTACCTTCGAAAACCTGGTCATTCATTTTGACCAAGGAAAATTTGAAGAGCTCCTCTCTGAAGGTCATCCAATGCTCGACGCACGGAAGCATAGGAAGGTCTCAGTGACCAAGGTTTCAGAGCAAAAACCGGCCCTAGACGGGCAAGCAGCCTCGCGCGAGGCTAGCCAGGTTCCCTGCGAATCTAAATCTACTCTTCCAAAGTAGATGTGGAGGCCAAAGCAGAAAGCTCTCTATAAAGCTTCAGGCGTAGCTACGTCACAGGCTCGCCTATCATGCGAAGACAAAGGCAAAAGGCCTGCTTGCTTCGCTGAGGCCATTAGCCTCAGCCGCGAGGCTAGAACGATGACTATACCTTCGCTTACTCCAGGAGCAGCAACACCTCGCGCCAACCTCGTTCTTCCAAGCAAAGTTGCTGATGACATGGCAAACACAACGCATGTACCTCGGGGTACGCGCGGAGTTCCCAGCCGCGGACTGGAATTAAAGCACCTAGCAGTGCTAATCACCTTCGCAGCAAGGAAGCGGACAAAGCACCACAGTGTGCTCCACTCCCTAGTTCATCAAGCACAAAGCTCGTTCTTTGCAGCGGAGCTAAGGGATCGTCCCTAAGTGTTGACAGCGGTGATATGCAGCTTTAACACCGATGGACATTCCCAAAGTTCTTAGTTGCGAAGCTAGAGCTAAAGCACTATCTTGTGCTAACTATCTTCGTAGCAAAGTAGCAGATAAAGCACCACAGTGTGCTTCATCTCCCAGCTCCTCAAGCGCTAAGGTCGCTCTTCACAGCGAAGCTAAAGGATTGTCCCCAAGTGTTGATAGCGGTGCTTATGCAGCTTCAACACCAAGGACATTCTCAAAGTTCTTAGCCGTGAAGCTAGAGGTAAAGCACTATTTAGTGCTAATTACCTCTGCAGTGATGAAAGGAATAGGGCATCGTCCTATGCACAATCCAACAGAGCCTCTGCTAAACCGCTTGAGCCCGGCTGGGTCTGACTTGTGAGAATTCTTGACAAACAAAAGGAAGTCAGAATCTTTTCGGACTTCTCCCTTCTATTGTAAACAAGTGGGATGTCAGTTGATGACAGTCCACTCAGTCCATTGTCGGCTAGGGCCAATCCCCGCCACTCCTCCAGACCGACGATCAGTTTTTGATTGACTATCAGAACAAGCTTCTGTGAAGCATCACAAAAGGAGCATATCGCAAAATCTGCCCTCTATATCCGTTAATATGATCGGAAAGGGACGAGAACCGCGTGGGACAGACGAGTGTCGCATATAGCTTCCTCCAGTTCTCCAGATCTGGACTATAGTCCGGACCTTGGCAAAGTCTTGGTACATAAAGAAAGTGTCTTCTGAAACACCAGATCTAGGGTCGCAATACCCTACAGTTATAAGCAGCCATCCTCCTCAACTATAGTAACCTCGCTAGAACTAATGAGAAGATTATATCAATGGTCTGATTAGGAGGACGAAGACAGCGGGTATGCCTCTTCAGTGATAGTCAGCTCGGTACGACCGGATAGAGTGTCAGTGAATATGGATGATAACGGTAATGATGACCTCCGACGACGGTTGGAAGCCCAAAAGCAAACCTCTAAGACCCAGCAAGAAGCCTTGGACAACATTCAACAGATGCTCTCTCAACTCCTAACCAACCAGAATAACAATGATACCGGGAGTAACCTTGATGAGGAAGAACATCATAGCCATGAGCAACCAAAGACTGAGAAGTCAAAGTAAAGTTCTTCTATGGATGCTGAAGTTCTTAAAGGCATCCATGCTCAGATTGCATCCCTAGCCCAGAGGGATGAACTAAAGAAAGTAGGGGCGGTCCATCCTTACCCTTTGGAATGAGATTCAGTACCATACCCGCCAAAGTTTAAACCACCAATGTTACATACGTATGATGGTAAGAGCTTGCCAAACCAGCACATCTACTATTTCCGGTCTCAGACTGGTAATTGTAAGTATCACCTAGAGGGGGGGTGAATAGGTGATGGCTAATCTAATGGTCACTTATGAACAAATAATGCGGAATTAAAACTAAGTTGACCAAATAAAACTTCTTTTAATTAAACACTTATGTATAACACAAGAGTGTTGCCGAATTCCCCTTGCGAGGCTCTGGACAAACTCCTCTAGATTCCCCTTGAATGGGTTGAGGTGCCGCGTTGGCTCTCTTGGTTGAATACAAGTGTTAGCAACAATCCCACGCAAGTATATATCAAATATGCACAAGGGTATATCAAGCATGTAAAGTAAATACAATGTAAGTAATGCAAGATATAATAGAGACAAAAAGAGTAAGAGAGCAAGAGTGAGCAATCGCAAACACAAAGGGTTTGTTTCGAGGTTCGAGCACACTTGCTCTACATCCCCGCCTTCGACACACGAAGGATTTCCACTATGCACGATCCAACCAGATCTCTCCTTGGTGCCGCAACACCTACAAGCCCTCGGACTCCCAAAGTCCCTTACACACCACAAGCCCACCGGCTCGTCGAGGCCGCACCTCGTACAACAAGTCCGCACCCGAACTCAAAACACCAACGAGCACACTTGCCCGTTTCCTCAAATACAAAGAAAGATCTTGGTGATCTAAACACTTGATCACCTAACAAACTCTCACTACAACACTCTCCTATAGGATAGATATAACTATGGATGCTCGAGTGTAGTGTGAGAAATCAAGGAAAGAACTTTGATGGAAAACTCAAGAAATCACAATAAACACTCTCTTGATAAAATCCCTTTTGATAGGAAATATTGGCACTCTATTTTGTGGAGAAAACTCTGCTAAAAGAATGGAAATAACTGGACAAAAGCTCTCCTAAAATCTTCGCTTCAAACAATGACAAAACCCCCTTTTATAGAGGCCAGAAAAATCTGACCGTTGGGCTCTGTCAGAGCTTCTGGTCGACCGGTCCGGTCGATCGGCAACGGTCTAAAATCCGACCGTTGCAGCCTCCGGTCGACCGACCCGGTCGACCGAGCAACTGGAGAAGAAAGTAAACTCTCTGTCGGTCGACCGGCCCGGTCGACCGAGATTTCCTGAGAGCAAAACTCTCTGAAGCGGTCGACCGGCTCGGTCGACCGTTCTCCAGTGCACACAGGCGTGCACGTCTGTGCACGTCCGGTCGACCGACCCGGTCGACCGGCCACTGTCAGTTCTGAAAAATCAGAACTGCCAGAACCTGAAAATTTTGGGATTAAAGATTGGTCTTTTTGGCTTAATAAAAAATCCCATAAATACTTAGAAATTCTACAAAAATAGTTTTATGATATAGAAACATGCTTGCACAAAATCAATGCATGTTATTAAAGATTTGACTATTTTTGTAACTTGGAAATATTGGCTCATAATAAAAACTGTTTTTCTAAAACAACATGTATTTCCAAATTTTCATCAAATACAAAAACAAGATATACTTTAAAGCATAGTGTGTATGGATATGATCCACTACACAATCAAGATGAAATATCTAGTTTTTGACATAAAGCACTAAACATGGTTTTGGATATAAGATATGCAAACTTGAAATACCAAGAACCAAATAGAATTTTGTCACAATGAAAATCTTTTCTTAACAAGAAAATCTTTTATGAAATGAAAATTCTATCAAGAGTGTGTGTGTGATATAACTTGAGCAATCCACCAACTATCTATCCTTTACATATTTTCTAAAAACAAATAAAATCTTATACCTAGACACAAGTCTTCATCTTCTTGAAGTCTTCCCTTGAAGGCTTCTCATCTTCTTGACTTGGTCCAAGCTTGATCCAAAGCTCCTTGGATCACCCCGTGCTAGCTCCAAATCTTGACATTTAATCCTTTGTTGAGCTTGCACCTACTAAGATCTTGATAAAGAATCTGTCACTAATTAAACACAAGATCATTAGTAAACATAACTTCATGAGTTGATCATCATCAAAACTAGGGTGATAGGCCTTTGGGCCAACAATCTCCCCCTTTTTGATGATGACAAAACTCATGACGTTATATATGCATGGATTAAAGTAAAGCTTCAAAGAAGCTCCCCCTTAACTCATGCATATCAAATAAATGATAAAGATATGACAATGAAGCACATGACATGTATGCAAATGAATGGAGATAACACAAAAACAAATCTTTTTCTCCTATTATTTGCAAACCAATACAAAAAAAACATATATGCATAACTAACAGGAAGACAAATACTTCTCCCCCTTAAGTAAAGAAAACATGCATATATACTCAAATACCTTTTTCTCCTATTATTTGCAAACCAATACAAAAAAAACATATATGCATAACTAACAGGAAGACAAATACTTCTCCCCCTTAAGTAAAGAAAACATGCATATATACTCAAATACTTCTCCCCCTTTTTGTCAATCATCAACAAAGGGTTCAAAGTAAAATCAAATCAAAAAAAAATTTTCTCCCCCTTTTTGTCAAAAACAAAGAAATAAGGAGGGGTATACAAATCAACCAATAAAGATATATATGCGATATACATTCATGAAGAGGAAGACGTTAAGTTAGCTTCCCTACAATGTGCATTGCATGAAAGAGCCCTAACTCACACAACACAACTATGTAATGCATAGAAGGAGATGTGAAGCTCCCCCTACACACGTATATCATATAAAGAAGAGATGTTAAGCTCCTCAATTTATAATATACTCAACATGAATCTATATGTAAGAGAGATGTTAAGCTCTCCTTGCATATAGGAAATACAAAACAAAACATTTTTAATTTTTCTTTATCAAAACAAAATTTTGAACTTTTCCCAATAAAACAAATTTTGAACCAATCATAATTTGTAATTTTGATACCAATAGAAAATAGCACTTGAAGATGTGTGATATCAAGTTATCATTGCAAAAAAAAATTTTTTGTTTCAAACATATTGATATCAATTGTAATCATATAACAAATTTGAAGTTGAGGCCTATTGATACCAAATGAAAGATCTAAAATAAAATCTTTTTATTTTTCATAAGCTTATGCATAGCTAATATAAGGTGTGAACTTAGCATAAACTTTTTGTGCTTTTAAGAATGTAAATCAATTGTAAAGCAGGCACAAGAAAATCATATATATGTATGTGAATAGATAAGACCAATTTGAAAATTAGGGCATACATATATAGGAACCAAAATGTGAGTAATATACCAATTATAAAATTAACACTGTAAATCATGTATATACTCATAACCAAAAATTGGTAGGTTTAAAAGATAGTTATGTTTAAGCACTACCAAAATTTGAAGAATAAATAACTAGTTATAAATAATTTTTGAAAAACTAGTTAAAGATCCTTCAAAAACATGAAATCATATGTTATTCATGAATTATACTAAATACATACAAGTTTAAGCACGCATAGTCCATAAAGCTCAAAAATTATTTTTTATTATAAAAGATGAGTGTTCAAAGGTTATGTAAATGGTATTTTCATGAAAATAGAAAGTGAAGCATGAATCTCATGAAAATCTTATTTTTCATCTTAAAACAAATCATATATTTTTCATAAAGCATTGCTAAATACATAAAGATTTAGTCACTCATGGTCTATAAAGCTCAAAATATTTTGTATCATAAAGATGAGTGTTCAAAAGATCATGTAAATAGCATTTTTATGAAAATAGTCATTCAAGCTCAAAAAGATCATAAATCACATTTTGTTGTACAAATCAAAAACATGAAAAATCATTTTTTTATTATTATTTATTTAAAATACTAATCTTCATGGTATATGTATGATTTATCCAATTCTAACAATATGCATACATATCCCAAATATGAAAAGAGTCCAATATATATTGCATGAAGGCAAGTGACTCAAGGGTATACATGTATATTTATTAGATTTGAATTAAACACACATATACATGAAGTAAGATCAAAGATAGGCATAACAAGTATAAATGACCGAATCATCAAAACTAGCCTATACACATGCATATAGTGGATACAAATGAGCATGAAGTTCAAATATATATGAGTCAATTGTAGTTCACTATTCATATATGTATAAATGCAAGTTTTGACATATTCTACATTTAAGCATGTAAATGCCACATGAAGCACCCAAAAAAAATATGAACATGCTACATGATACATGAAATTAAAAGCATGTGCATAAAAGAAATAGAAGTTTAGAAATTGTTACCAACTCCAAAGCTCCTAGCATGGTGGTTGACCCACCAAAATTCCTTGATAGCGGTGCTTCAAGTATGTGTCATTTTAGTTCAAATGCACTCACCATCAAGGCACCAAATCTCTCACGTTTTGAGAGATTCCTCACCTACATCAAATACACAAGGTGGGGATTTTGGTACCCATATTTTCTTGGGTCCTATGGGGTTAGTCTTGTAAGGAACCCAAGCATTTTTATTTTTATCAAAAATAAGAACATTTAACCTTTCATAACAAAATTTTGCTAAATGGCCTTTGCGGCCACAATGTGTACATATGTACACCTTAGCATACTTATGAGTGGGAGTGTGATCATGATGTGCATCATAAGCATGTGCATGATGTGAATGTGCATGAGTATGAGGAACTTGTTTCTTTTGAAACAAGGATTCCAATCTAGTATGATTGAATGCACATGAGCTCAAATTAGAGCTCAAATTATCAATTTTATTTTTCAACTTTTTAATCTCATTTTGATCAATGTGTGCATGAGAAGTATGATGAGATATATGATCAATTTTCTTTTTCTTTTGAGAAACAAAATCTTTTTCTTTTTCACATAGTTTTCTTTTTAAAGATTTATTCTCTTGAAAAACAACTTCTTTTTGTTTTTCCACCATATCAATTTTATTTTTCAAATCAATGTTTCCTTTACATAAATTATTTAATTTAGACATAAGGGAAACATTCTCATTTTTCAAAAACTCATTTTCTTTTTCTAAGCATGCCATTTTATTTTCTAATAAATCTTTATCATTAAGCATGGCATCAAAATTCTTTTTCAAAATTTTATTATCTTTTTCTAAACATGCAATGTTACTTCTAAAAGAGTCATGTTCTACATGCATGCAATCAAGTTCCTTTTTCAAATTTTTATTTTTCTTTTTAATCATGTCATATTTTTCAAGCACAAGATGACAAAAGGTAGCAAGCTCATCATATGACATGTCTACATCCTCATCATCGGATTCGGTGTTTACCTCAAGGGGGTTATCCCCTTGGACCATGTAGCATACGTTGGAGGTGTCGCTCCCAACGTCCGAATCGCTCCCCGCATAGTATAGATCCTTTTCGCCAAGGGAGGTGAGGGTATTCCACACTACAAAAGCCGAGTCAAGATTAGTTAACTTAGACAAATAATCATCATCTAAGCTAGATACTAAAGCATGTAGGGCCTTTGCATTAGCCTCAATGTTCTTACCATTTAAGCAATATTCTTTATTAGTTGTGGCAAGATATACACTAAGGCCAAGTCCTTTGAGGAACAAAGACATCTTAACCTTCCAAATTTGGATGTTAAGGATGTCAAAGGTGGGTGGTGACATGAAGTCCATTGTGTGTACAAATCTTGTGATTAGCCTAAAAGAGGATCTTTAACTCTTAGGTTGTTAGACCCAATATCAAGAGCACTAGCTCTGATACCAATTGTAAGATTCACCTAGAGGGGGGGTGAATAGGTGATGGCTAATCTAATGGTCACTTATGAACAAATAATGCGGAATTAAAACTAAGTTGACCAAATAAAACTTCTTTTAATTAAACACTTATGTATAACACAAGAGTGTTGCCGAATTCCCCTTGCGAGGCTCTGGACAAACTCCTCTAGATTCCCCTTGAATGGGTTGAGGTGCCGCGTTGGCTCTCTTGGTTGAATACAAGTGTTAGCAACAATCCCACGCAAGTATATATCAAATATGCACAAGGGTATATCAAGCATGTAAAGTAAATACAATGTAAGTAATGCAAGATATAATAGAGACAAAAAGAGTAAGAGAGCAAGAGTGAGCAATCGCAAACACAAAGGGTTTGTTTCGAGGTTCGAGCACACTTGCTCTACATCCCCGCCTTCGACACACGAAGGATTTCCACTATGCACGATCCAACCGGATCTCTCCTTGGTGCCGCAACACCTACAAGCCCTCGGACTCCCAAAGTCCCTTACACACCACAAGCCCACCGGCTCGTCGAGGCCGCACCTCGTACAACAAGTCCGCACCCGAACTCAAAACACCAACGAGCACACTTGCCCGTTTCCTCAAATACAAAGAAAGATCTTGGTGATCTAAACACTTGATCACCTAACAAAACTCTCACTACAACACTCTCCTATAGGATAGATATAACTATGGATGCTCGAGTGTAGTGTGAGAAATCAAGGAAAGAACTTTGATGGAAAACTCAAGAAATCACAATAAACACTCTCTTGATAAAATCCCTTTTGATAGGAAATATTGGCACTCTATTTTGTGGAGAAAACTCTGCTAAAGAATGGAAATAACTGGACAAAAGCTCTCCTAAAATCTTCGCTTCAAACAATGACAAAACCCCCTTTTATAGAGGCCAGAAAAATCTGACCGTTGGGCTCTGTCAGAGCTTCAGGTCGACCGGTCCGGTCGACCGGCAACGGTCTAAAATCTGACCGTTGCAGCCTCCGGTCGACCGACCCGGTCGACCGAGCAACTGGAGAAGAGAGTAAACTCTCTGTCGGTCGACCGGCCCGGTCGACCGAGATTTCCTGAGAGCAAAGCTCTCTGAAGCGGTCGACCGGCTCGGTCGACCGTTCTCCAGTGCACACAGGCGTGCACGTCTGTGCACGTCCGGTCGACCGACCCGGTCGACCGGCCACTGTCAGTTCTGAAAAATCAGAACTGCCAGAACCTGAAAATTTTGGGATTAAAGATTGGTCTTTTTGGCTTAATAAAAAATCCCATAAATACTTAGAAATTCTACAAAAATAGTTTTATGATATAGAAACATGCTTGCACAAAATCAATGCATGTTATTAAAGATTTGACTATTTTTGTAACTTGGAAATATTGGCTCATAATAAAAACTGTTTTTCTAAAACAACATGTATTTCCAAATTTTCATCAAATACAAAAACAAGATATACTTTAAAGCATAGTGTGTATGGATATGATCCACTACACAATCAAGATGAAATATCTAGTTTTTGACATAAAGCACTAAACATGGTTTTGGATATAAGATATGCAAACTTGAAATACCAAGAACCAAATAGAATTTTGTCACAATGAAAATCTTTTCTTAACAAGAAAATCTTTTATGAAATGAAAATTCTATCAAGAGTGTGTGTGTGATATAACTTGAGCAATCCACCAACTATCTATCCTTTACATATTTTCTAAAAACAAATAAAATCTTATACCTAGACACAAGTCTTCATCTTCTTGAAGTCTTCCTTGAAGGCTTCTCATCTTCTTGACTTGGTCCAAGCTTGATCCAAAGCTCCTTGGATCACCCCGTGCTAGCTCCAAATCTTGACATTTAATCCTTTGTTGAGCTTGCACCTACTAAGATCTTGATAAAGAATCTGTCACTAATTAAACACAAGATCATTAGTAAACATAACTTCATGAGTTGATCATCATCAAAACTAGGGTGATAGGCCTTTGGGCCAACAGTAATGTCATAGACAATGATGCTATCATGGCCAGACTATTCATTGGCACCTTGAAGGGGGTAGCATTCGACTGGTTCTGAAGCCTTCCTCTGGGCTCTATCAAATCTTGGATCGACCTAGAAATTCAATTTCTTTCTCATTTCTACGAGGATGATACCGAGGTGACCATGGACAAACTCCTCTCTACCGTACAGAAGAAGGGCGAATCTATCCGCGACTACATTGAACGGTTTAGAAACTTATCTTTGATGTGCCCAGCAGGGATGTCATTACCCATGCTCTTGCAGACATGCAGGCACAACTTCCTCTACCAAGTGGAGATTCATATGGGAGCTGTCAAAGCCCATACCTGGAAGGAACTAGTTGAACAAGCTGAGATAGCCGAAAAGTCGGCTAAAAAGTTCGAGCCATTTTTCCCTAAAGACAAATGGGGTATGAATAATAAAGAACGCAAAGACATGGCACAGTCTTCTCAAGCCAAAGGGAAAGAGATTATGTCCGTTGAATTGTCAGGGGACGCTCAGTCGAAGGCCAAGAAGAGCGGCTTCAATAATCAGGAGTCTAAGTTTTCTCCGAAACAGTACTCCTTCAAAGATGAATAGGTGGTCGCAATATTCCATTACTCCACAAAGGGAATAAATTGAAGCTACCGGATGCTTGGCGTCCTAATGAAGTGGGACGCACAAACTATCCCAACTATTGCCTCTATCATAGGATGGTTCATCATCCTACTGATAAGTGCTTTGTCCTCAATAACAAAATTCAAGCTTTACTCGATGCCGGAGTTCTGACTCTGAAATTAGAACAAAAGAAAGTCACTGCAAATATGGTGACCCTCGAATTCGGTAAAACCCCAAAAGTTACAGTTCCTGACGGAACCTTTCCAATCCCTGCACCGCGACTAAAAGTCAAGCATCCTTCGGCTAAAACTCAAGAGAATAAGGGTCTTATTCCCTTAACACTGGAGACAGGAGAAATCATGTGGATACACCCAGACCATGGCCAAGACGAGCAATGGAATTTAAAGAAATCCAAGTCGAATGACAAATCTTGCAATGTTGTCTCCATCCTATCGGATAATGGCAATCTCACATCAGCTTCTCTCAGTGATTCTGAAGGGGAAAAGCACGCTTGCACGACGCAGGCTGATGTACCTCAGCCGACATGTACTCGATCCAGAAAATCATACTTAAAACAGCATGAGAAAGCTACTGACGAGACACAACAGCAGACGACGTCAGTACAAATATCCACACCGGCTCCGCTCCTAACGACGGGAAAAGAGAGGCAAAAAGAAATCTGATTCGACCATGTCCTAAAGAAACCTTCAGGCCCAGGGCTTAACATGCCCTTTCGTTTTGACATATTGGCCCAGCTGGCAAATATCCCAGCTCGTATTACCATACACGAGCTCCTTCATCTCTCAAAAGAGACAAGAGAAGCACTCAGAGATGCACTGGCTAACTCAGAATCATTCCTGACATACATGCCAGAAGTCCCTAAAGATGACGCTCAGTCTTCTTGCCCCGAATGCCATCATGTGCAATCAAAGGTACCTGCTATTACCTTCACAGGGGAGGATATGCTTCTCAAGGATAACAACCACGATCCACCTTTGTACTACACCGGATACATCGGTCGACATGCATTGAAAGTGTACAGGTTGACTGGGGTCTACACTCAGTATCATCCTCAAAAGGCTCCTCTACTTCCTCGGCATACCACTATATAGGTTGTCCGCAACAACTATAACAATATACGATTTAATGCAGGAAGTAGTCATCCGCTTGGGAAGATTCGACTCCGTTGCCGAATCGGGAGCCTGAAGTCAGAAGTGACGTGCTGTCATTGACGCTGAAACGTCATACAATTTGTTACTAGGACGACCGTGGATCCACACCAACTGGATCGTTCCCTCTACTCTGCATCAATGCTTCAAATATGTTGAAGATGATACAACAGTATGAACTGTCTTCGCCGAGAAGCAACCATTCAAATGGGTGAAGAATTACTGTACTGACGCTCTCCTGTATCAAGAGATCGGTGAAACATCAAAAGAATCATTGCCTGATGAAGATGATAGTGGCAATGAGGCGGATTTATAATCTGAAGCAGACATGCCAGCTATTTTGATCGGTGAACCGATTATAGCATGTCATAATAATCCCCAATGTAACACTCCTTCTAAAGATGAGGGCGAATGGGTAATTAATGACAATATTTCCTTTGATTATCCTGTGAGTGTTGAATTGTTTGAATCCGCTACGGATTGCTCTCTGCACATGCCCTTGCATAAACTAAGTGCATCAAATACATCCGTGGAATCTATAGAAGGATCCGTTTTAGTGGTTCCTCCATCCAAAGAGGGTCAATTATCAATAATATTCGGTAAAGCCCAACTGCAAAGGTCTACGACGTGGATTCAAGTTCAAACTCAGACATCCCACAAATTTTCCATTATGCGCAATTAGCGCACCATATGATGAGGAAAATGGGATACAACCTGCCGCATGGGAAGGGCCTGAATTTCAAAAAAGAAAGACGTAGTTTTCTGCGCAACTTCGTGCCAAGAGGGAAACCGGCAAATTACTATGATAATACACGCAGGGGGTTGGGATACGTTACACCTACACCACCAGCAACCTTTCAGTCCAAGGATGACAAATCGATCCCATCACACTCTGCCTCTTCTTTCGAATGGGACTCGGACGTTAGTGTGGAAACGGTGTTCAAAGAGCTCACTGTTAATATGAATTGGAGCCAACAGAAGCTACTGATGAGGAACCATGGGCTCAACAATTGGATCTCCAGTGGGAAAAGCGATTCGAACAACGCGAACCACCTACTGAAGATAAGGTGATCGAGGTTAACTTGGGTAGTCAAGATCACCCTAAACCCATCTTTATAAGTGAAAGCTTATCACTTTTGAAAAAGAAGAATTGATAGTACTCGTAAAGCAATATATAGATTTCTTTGCATGGAACTATGAAGACATACCCGGACTTGATCCAGGAGTAGCCATGCATCGTCTGAACATCAGACCTGACGCCAAGCCAGTCAAGCAGCAGCAACGCCGGTTTTGTCCGAACATTATGGAGGCTATTGAAGTCGAAGTTCATAAGCTCATTGCATGCGGCTTCATACGGGAGGAACAGCATCCAGATTGGGTTGCTAATATCGTTCCTGTTCTCAAGAAGAATGGGAAGATACGGATCTGCATCGACTACCGTGATCTCAATACAGCCTGTCCTAAAGATGAATTCCCACTGCCCATCACCAATATCATGATTGACAATACCTGCTGATTCAAAAGGATATCCTTCATGGACTGCTTTTCAGGATACAATCAAATTAAGATGTATCTGGAGGATGAAAAGCATACTTCATTCTGGACACCGTTGGGGATATACTGTTATACCGTGATGCCCTTCGGGTTAAAGAACGCGGGAGCAACTTATCAGCGGGCAATGAGTATGATTTTTCATGATCACCTCCGAAAAATGATAGAATGTTATGTCAATGACATTGCTGTCAAAAGTCGCCATAAGAATGACCATCTTCGTGACTTGAGAATGATGTTCGACATAATGCGGGCTCATCAGCTAAAATTGAATCTGACAAAATCCTTCTTGGGGGTTTTGAGTGGCAAATTCCTTGGATTTATTGTTACATCAAAAGGAATTCATCTTGACCCGGGACAAAGTCAAAGCCATTTAGAACATGCATCTACCTAAGAATCTCAAAGAACTTATAGGCCTGCAAGGTAGACTGGCTTATATCAGAAGATTCATTGCAAATCTCTAAGACCGCTGTCAACCGTTCACCCGACTCATGAAAAGGGTGTTCCTTTTGTATGGGATCAAGCTTCTCAAGAAGCTTACGAAGATATCAAAAGATATTTCACAAAACCTCTAGTCTTAGTAGCTCCCATATCAGGAAAACCGTTCCTGCTTTATGTGAAAGCTATGGATCATTCTCTCGGTGCTCTGCTTGCCCAAAAAGACGATAATTATCACGAACAAGTTATTTATTATTTGAGCAGGACTCTGATAGGGGCGGAATCTCACTATAATCCTATTGAGAAGGAATGCTTAGCTCTTGTCTTTGCTATTCAAAAGACACGACATTATTTGGTCGGCCTAACCATACATGTCATTTCCAGAGTGAACCCTTTGCGTCTTCTCATGATGAAACCAGGATCATTAAATTCAAGATTAGCTAAGTGGGCACTTCTTTTATCTCAGTACGACATTCTCCTTGTCCCTCAGGAGGCGGTTAAAGGTCAGGCACTTGCAGAATTCTTGGCTGCCCATCCGTTCCGGAAAACTCAAAACTTCATGAAGACATTCCAAATAAAGTTTTTGAATATAATATAACTTCAGAGGATGAAGTTTGGCAGATGTTCTTCGATGGAGCATCACGAATAGGCCATAAAGGCAGGATCATTACCAGTGTAGGGGTTGTGTTTATCTCTCCACAAAATCATGTCCTTCCTAGAGCATTTTCTCTGACAGAATCATGCTCCAACAATGTGGCAGAATACAATGCTCTACTTATTGGCCTTCAGCTCGCTCATGAAATGAGGGTACGCTACCTTGAAGCTTATGGCAATTCAAAACTGATTATCAATCAGGTTAAAGGCGAATATGAGGTCCGTTACGAAGATTTGGTACCTTATTACCACGCAGTTATCGAAATGGCTAATCTGTTTGATGATTTTTACATCGGTCACGTTTCTCGATCCCAAAACACTAGGGCCGATGCTCTGGCTGCACTAGCAACAACGCTGGCCTTGCCAGTCGACACCGAGTATCACCTTACAGTAGCGACTCGACACCTTGTCTGCTCTAAACATATGTGGAGAACCAGAGAGGTCTATAATATCTCGACGGATCTTGAACCGAGAGATTGGCGATTTTCCCTCATCGACTATGCTCTGCATGGTTTACTGTCGGACGACCCTAAAGAAGCGGCATCCATCAGACAAAGGTCTCCCTGTTTTTACTATGATCCAACTCTGAAGACACTTTACCGTCGCTCATCTGACGGTATCCTCCTCCGTTGCCTTTCTAATTCAGAAGCACAAGAAGTGCTTAAAGAAGCGCACGATAGCATATGCGGAGCTCATCAGCCAGGTCCAAAACTTAAAGACCGATTGCACAAACTTGGATATTATTGGCCAACCATGATAGCCGATGCCATCCAATATGCACGAAAGTGTAAAGCCTGCCAAATCCATGCAGACTTCATACATCAGCCCTCACAGTTGCTCCATCCAACCGTTGCTTCATGGCCATTTGAAGCGTGGGGAATCAATGTCATAGGACCAATTAGCCCTTCTTCGACAAAAGGACACCGATTTATTCTAGCAATAACCGATTACTTTTCAAAGTGGGCAGAAGCTATACCACTGGTTGAAGTTAAAACTTCTAATGTGGTTAATTTCATCAAAAACCATGTCATCCATCGATTTGGTGTCCCTAGGCGGATCATCCATGATAACGGTCCCTAACTCGTCAGTCAGATGTTCGACCGGTTTTGCGAAAAGTACCGGATTCAGAACGTGGCATTAACTACTTATAATCCTGCTGCTAATGGCTTGGTGGAAGCATTCAACAAGACAATCATTAAGCTACTTAAAAAGTTTGTTTCCTCAAATAAAAGACTGGAATGAGAAGCTTAGTGAATGTCTTTGGGCCTATCGAACCACGATTCGGATCCCCACAGGAAATACGCCTTTTCCCTTGGTGTACGGATACGAAGCAGTCATACCATTAGAAATCCAGATGCCATCATTGTGAGTCGCTTTAGTGACTAAGATGACAACAGAGGACAATGATCAGTTGCGTCTTCAAGAGCTTGAAGCCCTAGATGAGAAGCGGCTACAAGCTCGCAGCACATTGAGTTATATCAAGCCCGAATCTCAAAAGCGTTCAATAAGAAGGTCAAGCAAAGAGTCTTTCAGAAAGGAGATTTGGTTTTATCCGTCAGACGATCGATGATCATGACGCACAAAATCAAAGGCAAATTTCAGCCCAAATGGGAAGGACCGTTTGTAATAGAAACAATCTATTCAAATGGGGCATATCGCCTTATGACTTCAGATGGTGATTTACTCATGATGCCGATAACGGCAGGTTCTTAAAAAAATACTATCCTTGATAGGATCCTTTTCATGATCAAGTTAACATTACACCTCTGATCAAGACCTTCAAATTCAAGATATGCAGAAGGAGCGCTCCTCTCTTTCTCTAAACAGATCATACAACCATAAACCAGTATAGAGCTGATCGTACACGGGTTGTCTTAAAGAAGAATCAAGGTTACAAATACAGTAACTAAATAATCCAACACCTCTAACGGTTAAGGATAGAGGAAAATGTCGGCCTTTAAGCCCAACATAAGTCCTCGACAACTCATCATGCTGAGTGAAATAGCATGGCTAGCCCGACTCAAACGGTAGTTGGTAAAAGCGTACCAAATCCGTTGACAGCTGAGGATTTGCTAAAAATCCTAAGGGACCTGTTCCCATTTGATTCCGCAGTTAAGGATAGAGGAAAATGTTGGCCTTTAAGCCCAACATAAGTCCTCGACAACTCATCATGCTGAGGGGAACAGCATGGCAAGCCCGATTCAAACGGTAGTTGGTAAAGGCGTACCAAATCTATTGACAGCTGAGGATTTGCTAAAAATCCTAAGGGACCTGTTCCCATTTGATTCCCTCTCCAAAATCACTTACCAATTCCTATCCATGTAATGGTGAGACCACATATAAAGGTATTCATATCCCTCGCAAAATGATGAGCCTAACCTATCATGTTAACACTAACACTAAACCTCTGGTAGCAAGACTATAATTTACTCCCCAACGGATAAAAGCCAATATCCCTAGTGAATAATGCCGCTTGTCATTCTATTCAACAGAACGACTGGTCCACTCAAATTACTGTTATGTTCAAGCACCTCTAATAGTAAATGAATCCTTGTCAAGTTAATATTACGCCTCTGACAAATTGCTTTACGAATCCCCACGGAGTTCTTTTTTTCACGTTAACGATCACCTCTGACATGTAATCTCTTATGGGATTCATTTCCTAACTCCGCAGTGGGTTTCTAATGATCAGTCCTCAGTAGACTTTTCTGGTTATCACGTTAACAATATACCTCTGGTAATTTCTTTCAAATAACATCCGAAAGAGATACCAAAATCCACATGGAGTTAATAATCAAGTTTGATTTCTCCCAGTGGAACTATTCCTTTGTCATCATGTCCAGTTTGTCACCTCTGAATGACCAAATTTCGAGATTGGTGGCTTCTCAATCGGTTACGTCCCTGCGACCTTTGAACTGACAGATAGCAAGTCTCATATTCCAATCCAGTAGGGACTATTTCTTTGTCATCACGTCCAGTTTGTCACCTCTGAATGACAAAATTCTGAGCTTGGTGGCTTCTCAATTGGTTACGTCCTTGCGACCTCTGAACCGACAGATAACCAAGTCTTATTTTTTCAGTCCAGTAAGGACTATTTCTTTGTCATCATGTCTAGTTCGTCAACTTTAAATGACAAAATTTTGAGCATGGTGGCTTCTCAATCGGTTATGTCCCTGCGACCTCTAAACCGACAGATAGCCAAGTCTCATCTTCCAGTCCAGTAGGGATTATTCCTTTGTCATCATGTCCAGTTCATCACCTCTGAATTACAAAATTTTGAGCTTGGTGGCTTCTCAATCGGTTACGTCCTTGTAACCTCTGAACCGACAGATAGCAAAGTCTCATCTTCTAGTCCAGAAGGGACTATTCCTTTGTCATCATGTCCAGTTTGTCACCTCTGAATGACAAAATTCTGAGCTTGGTGGCTTCTCAATCAGTTACGTCCCTGCGACCTCTGAACCGACAGATAGCCAAGTCTTACCTTTCAGTCCAGTAGGGACTATTCCTTTATCATCATGTCCAGTTCGTCACCTCTGAATGATAAAACTTTGAGCTTGGTGGCTTCTCAATCAGTTACGTCCTTGTTACCTCTGAACCGACAGATAGCCAAGTCTCACCTTCCAATCCAGTAGGGACTATTTCTTTGTCATCATGTCCAGTTCGTCACCTCTGAATGACAAAATTTTGAGCTTGGTGGCTTCTCAATCGGTTACATTCTTGCGATCTCTAAACCGACAGATAGCCAGGTCTCATCTTCTAATCCAGAAGGGACTATTCCTTTGTCATCATGGCCAGTTCATCACCTCTGAATGACAAAATTTTGAGCTTGGTGGCTTCTCAATCGGTTATGTCCTTACGAGATCTGAACGGACAGATAGTCAAGTCTCATCTTTCAGTCCTGTAGGGACTATTACTTTGTCATCATGTCTAGTTCGTCACCTCTGAATGACAAAATTTTGAGCTTGGTGGCTTCTCAATCGGTTACGTCCCTGCGACCTCTGAACTGACAGATAGCCAAGTCTCATCTTTCAGTCCAGTAGGGATTATTCCTTTGTCATCATGTCCAGTTCGTCACCTCTGAATGACAAAACTTTGGGCTTGGTGGCTTCTCAATCGGTTACTTCCTTGTTACCTCTGAACCGACAGATTGCTAAGTCTCACCTTCCAGTCCAGTAGGGACTATTTCTTTGTCATCATGTCCAGTTCGTCACCTCTGAATGACAAAATTTTGAGCTTGGTGGCTTCTCAATCGGTTACGTCCCTTCGACCTCTGAACCGCCAGATAGCCAAGTCTCACCTTTTAGTCCAGTAAGGACTATTTATTTTAATGTGTGACTAACACCATCAGTTTATTGCCACTGATTAGTTTAGTTATACTGTTATTCCACTTCCTTTAAAATAAGGATTGAAAATTCAGAAAAATACAACAAGTTGGAAATACAACAGGGGAATGAATTAAAATTACTTTTTATTGATTTCAAAAGAGGAATACATGGATGCTCGGATTACAAGCTACGAGGGCGCTTCGTAAGACTTGATCCATTCTTCAAGAGTAGCCAGCCTATTCTTCCTCTCCACAGCAGCCCTAATAAGTGCCTGCGACCTCAACTCAGCCTCATTAAAGCTCGTCGTTTGGGATAAGCGAGCCTCAATCTCAGCCAAAGTTGCCCTCTGTGCTAGCTCCTGCCGCAGGACTTCGTCATTTTGAGCCTTAAGCTGCTCTAGCCAAGCAATCTCTTCAAGAGACACCAGTTCGGCCTTGGACAAAAGAAGATTAGCCTTCCTGATCATTTCCTTGGCCTCTTCAATCTTATTCTCGGTGTCAAGAAAAGCGCTGTCCGAAGCATCTATGGCATCCCCAAGTTCTACTCTCCTCATCTCCATGGTTTTCAGGTCAGAGGAAATTGCCTGGCTACTTCTTGAGCGGCGAGATTGGCTTTATGTATTTGAGCAGTAAGGTGCGCAAGCTGTTTGTTAACTGAAGACTCTAGATCTGAATGGCTAAGATGGCGCCATTCATCTACATCCCTCTCAAGCCTGTCCATCAAAAGCTCCAATGTGGCAGCCTGGTCGTCCCCTCCAAAGTCTCAGATACTTCGGGAGAGGACCACCTTTAAAGCAGAGAATGAGATAGTCGAGCCCTTCAAGACCAAAGCAACGGATCGCTTTAAGCCCTTATAAAAGCTTTCAACTAACTCAGCTATGAATTCATTCTCGGCCTCAACTACTCCCGGTGAACGAGCAGCCTCTGAAGATAAAGCTTCCATCGGTTTCACTGACATAACTGTGGAAGGAATAGTAGAAGCACTGGTTGGAGCAATATGAGGAATTGCCAGTGATCTCGAAGGAGTCCTCATTGAAACCAGTACACTAGCCACAATCGACGTAGGACTGGTAATGACTTCTGGAGAGTTGGCTCAACCACCAGTGTTGGAGAAGTAGGACCGGTATCACCTTCAGCTCCGCGCTTGACAAGATAGGTGGCACTGGCAAAACCGATGGCATCTCACTTACCGATATAGTTGGAAGTGAGGTGGTTCCGTGACTACTGTTCCCTCAGTCCCTTTTTCTCTATTCGGTTCAAGGTGATAAGAGGGCAAGCCGTGATACAAAGCATCCAACTCAGCAGCGTCTGCCGTAGTCGAAGTACTTACTTCACCCCTGATTCCCTCAGGAAGATTGGTTGGCTATTGATCAGGGGGAAAACTACGCATAAAAAGTGTATGTTTTAAAATCAAGATTTAAAGTGTATGTGCTTTAGCTTCCTCGATACTTCCGTTATAGCATAGAGGCTAAAACGAGTCGAATCCACAAGAACGGGAGGCAATAAAAGCTTTACCAGTTGATTTACGTGTATGTTAAAAGTTCTTCAAAGTTTTAAAGAATCAAAAGAAAAGAAAGCAAAGAATGAAAAGAGAGGTACGGTGAAATACGAAGAAGTGGGAAACATTGAAAAGAATGTATTTGTGATTTTTGTTGTATTTTTAAAATAAAGTGAAAAAGAAAGAAAACTCATGGCACTAACTATTATTGACTCCACTAACATGCTAACCTCTTAGTGAAGTTGCCTCACATGTATCATTGGCCATCACTAGTCCTTGGTTCAAGAGCTTTACAAAGCATGGCCCATATGTAACTCATCACAACCCAACTCAACAAACAAGTGCAAGCTACACTTAAACCATCAAAACTATAGAAAAGTAAGCATCGAGTAAAGTAATGTTAGCTTGTTAGTGGTTGGAAAGTTAGAGTGTTAGATCCATCATCATGAGCCATCAATGGCTCTTGCAAGAACTAGGCCAAACTGAAGCTATTAGATTCATGTGGATTATCATAAAAGAAGTTAGACTAGTTGGTGGTTAGTAGCTAGTTACGATGAGAGAAAAGACTAGCTACACATATAAAAGAGATTAGAGAGAAGAAAATATAGAGAGATAAAGAGAGCACCTTTCATAGATTGTCACCTTCTATTACAAGCACTCTTGCCTTCCAAGCATGTACCACTCTCTCTCCCTATTACAAGATCTACCAAATGGAAAATACAATGGAGGAAGAAGAACTAACCTATGCTAAACTACCCTAAACTACAACATTGAATGAAAACTACTCCTTCAACTCTGTATATCTTTGCTCTGAAACCCCAGGGGGGTATTTATAGCCACCAAGGAAGAGGGGGGCCAGGGGACAGGCCCTGGCCCAAAACGCGGCCAGGGCCGCGGCCATACTAGGGCCGCGCGCGCGGCGCTTCGATCCGCTCGCGGTCCCGTCTGTCCCCTGTCAGGCCCTGTGCCCAATTTCGTCTTTGCAGCCCGTGGTTTTCATAGAATTAGCTCTCTAGGTCAATGGCTATCTTTAATAGGCTTTTAATCACAAATTAAATGGTGATTTAGGGTCTTCTTCTTCATTGCACACCTTGGACCTAGAATCAAGCAAGTAAACCTTTATTAGCAGAATTTAATATGAAATTAATGTGAAGATGTGATACAAATTATGCAAAATTAGAGACTAATCACACCCCCACACTTATCTTTTGCTCGTCCCGAGCAAAACAAAAAACAAGGAATTATTACACCACTTTCGCAGGTGACGCGATTGCACTGAGCATGTGCAATAAGCCGTTAAACTTCTAAGTTCCCCTTAGAGGAGGAGTTTTATCTCCTGAGGGTTTTCAGCGAATTACACCGATAAAATCCATAAAGAAAGAAATCAAATGTTAGTACTTTGAAAACGCATTTTTGAAATACAGAAAAGTGTTAAAGTATTTTTGTGAAAATATAAGTGATCTAAGGTAATAGGTTAACTAGAAATTGTTCTTTCTTAAACTAAGTCAAAATGTAAAAAATCTTGTTATAAATTAAATGTAAGAATTTAAAATTGAATTAACATTTTGATCTTTCATAAAACTCTTAGAAACATATGCACTTTGTGAACTGTGAAGATTTTTGGGATATCGACTCAAGCTTTCATGCCATTTATTTAATATATATTATTATTTTATTTATTTATTTTTTCTTCCCTTAGTTTTCTTAGGCTTTCATATTTACTCGGGTAGTGAGCCTTTAGTCGGTGACTCCCAAATCAGATGGTCTTAGGCCACCAGATGAGAAAACATCCCTCGAACTTAAGGACTTGAGTAAACAAGGCCACAAAACTAAAGGGGGTTATTTTACTTTTGTCCACCGTTTTAGGTATGAATAATCATGCTTCTTGAGAAATAATTACCCAACTTCAATAGGTGGTTTTTATTTATCATAAATTGTTTTTTAATATATATTTTTATGGCATTTTTAGTCTTTATTTCAATCCCAAAAATTGTGTAAGTGTGGAGTGCATAAATCTAAGGCAAAAAAATTCAAGATCAAATTATCTTTTCAATTTTACTTTCTTATCCTAAAATTTAAACAAGATCTAATATTTTAACTTGGTTTAAAATTTCATAATTTTAGGTCTTCCTAATTTCTAAGATAATCTTAATTTTCTTAAAAATGGATCAAAAGTATTTCTCTTAATTCAAAAGTTTTGTAAAAAGAAAAGAAAAGAGTTTTTTTTTAAATTTTTATTTAAAAAGAAGTGTAAAAGAAAAAAAATGTAAACCTAACTATGTTAGTAAACCCTCCCCACACTTATCTCATGCATGGTCTCAATGCATCGTGAGTGTATAAATACATGAAACAAATGGAGAGGGAAGGAAGATTACCTCAAGGGGGTGGCTCCGGTGGTGGTCTGATTGGGCCAAGCGTTGCGACCCAATAAAAATAGCGTGGATCTTGCAGGAACCCACCAATGACCTCTCTAATATGACCTAGTAAAAGAATGATTGATTGAATGGTCTTATTGAAAATTTTATCCCCATTTAATTTTAAATTTTAAAAATAATTACTGAGTCACTTTTGTCAACATTCTTGTCCAATAATGAAGTGTGATTTTTGAAAATGATGGATTTGGACTTAAATGGAATAGGAAGAAAAACCGATACCGACTCAGAAAGTTGACTCAGATTAAGTCGAGAGTCAACAATGAGAGTCGAAATTAGTTCAAAAATAGGGTCCAAACCAAAGAATTGATGTTCACACACTTTTCCCATAGTGTGATCATAAGATATTGATGATTCAATTTCACAGTATACGGGTACAGGATTTAATGTTGACTCCGGAATAGAGAAAAATCTGGTAAAGATACCGGAGTCATTATTGAATCAAAAAGTGAAAAGGAATCACCGATTTGAGGTTCAGGATCACTTTCAAGCTCAAGTTCAATTTCGAGAAAAGGATAACTTGCTAAAATGTTAAGGTGGTTCTCAAAATTTTAGGCAAGTTCAAAAGGATGTAAGGAAATTGACTTTTTATTTTCGTTCACAAAAGGAATGTGAATGGGTGAAATGATTGATTCAAGTTCAGGAATGATGGGAATCAAAATTGGCTCAAGAACGTCACTTATTACACGTAACAATTGATTGTTATTCATTTTTGTATCATTTTCCACTTCCATATCATGCTTTATATAAATAAAAATGAGGTTTTTTTATGTTTTTTTCCTCTAAAATTTCAGGTCCACATTAATGGAGAGGAAGGCCCATAATCAAGGATTTATCAAGAATTAAAGGGATTAATTAAAAGCAAAAAGAAAAGCCCAAAAGTCTAGCCCAGATCTGGAGTCATCCACGTATACACTCAGCCTTCTAGAAGATCCACGTGGTCAACAGTCTCCAACAGAACGACAACAGAATTTGTTGGCGCAACGGCCAAGATTCTGCCACGTAAACGCGGCTCTGGCCGCGGATCCGCGGCAGGAATCTGGCCGTTGAGCCAGCGATTTGATCCAACGGTCTAGATTTGGAAGCCTCCTCTTCTGAAGCCTATAAATAGACCACCAGGGCCTCTGCGAGAAGGGAGGAGAGACTTGGAGAGAAGAGCTTGTATTTTTGAGAGAGTTGTAGAGATTTTCTCTAGTTTTTAGTGCTCTTGTAATCTCCTTCTTCCTCCTAGAAATTCTGCAAAAGAGAGAAAGAAAGAGTGTGAGAGCTTGTAATCAAAGGGGTGACAACTTGAAGCAAGGATTTATCCATCTCTCTTCTCATCTTTGCAATTTTTAGTGCATTACTTTCTTGCTTTACTTTCTTCAAGCTTTACTTTCATTACATTTTTATTCTACTATGAATTGTTGTTTTCTTTCCATGGCAATGTCTAGCTAAACTTCTAACATGACTAGCTAACCGCTAACTTTGCTAACTTCTAACTCTTGGGTGATTGCTAACTTTTAATCTTGCAAATTTTGAGTCTCTTTCATCCCCAATGAAATTGAGTTACTTTCATTCTTGGCAAGTGCTTGTTGTAATTTCATATGATTCATGTGAGCCTCATTTAAAGTCTTGTCTTTAGAACAAGTGCCTTGATGGAACATGAAAATGGATCACCTAGCTTTGCTATTGGTTTGTAGTACATTTTTCTTACTTCAATGCTAGCTTGAGTATGGCCTTGAATGACTAATGAATCTTGTATCTTACTCCTTAGCACTACCTTGAGTGGCACTCCTTGATTCCACCACTGAAATTCTATCTCGGGAGCCGATGAATCAATGAAGCTACAAGCCGAGACCGAGAAGAACACTCATCTTCCGAGTGGGAAAGTAATTTGGCCAACAAGCAAGACAATCCCTCGCTGATGAATCAACATGAGGCATGCATCACCATAATGAGATTAGTAAGTTAGCAAATTGGAAAGGTTAGCTAGTCATGGTTTCTTTCATCTAAAAGTTTTTCCAAAGTTTTCTTTAGCAAGTTTTCTTTTCAAGCAAGTCCAATTTTCCAAGTTCTTTTCATTTTCTTTTACATCGCCTTTCTTTTCATAAATCCAAGCCACCACGAATTCTTCCTTTACTTTACATGTTGTTTTATTTCTTTTGAACATAGAAGAATCTTCGTTTTCTCTCTTCAACACTTAACCGTTAATGCTTCCATCGCGAGCTCTCCCTGAGGATCGATCCGTAATAGTTCATACTACTACAGTGATTCGAAGGAGTACATAAATATTGTGAATACATTCTTTGAGTTTTGAGCATCACATCGAACAAAGAAGGTTGACTTTAAACCCTCTATCTCTGAATTGAGTACACTCCTCCCTTCCCTATCAAATTTTTGGCGCCGTTGCCGGGGAGAGCAACGGTTTATATTTAATTGAAGAACTAAACGAATTTTCTTCTCTGTTGCAGGTTACAGGTTGAACAAACAGGAAACAAAGCATTGCAGTAACATATAAGTGGTCTTGGACCTCTGCTCATGAAAGCAGAGACCAAGTATCCTCAGATTTGCCGCGTTTTCTCGGCCAAAGCCGCGGATCCGCGGCAATGATGAGTTGACTACTAATCTGTTTTTGTGCAGGGTTGCTTGCTTTGCAAAAATACAGCTGCTGCAATTCTAATTTCTTGTATGTTTTCACCAAGATCCTGCTAATAAAATCAACAGTAAAATATTTGTTGTAAAGATAAAAATTGATTAGACGTTTGCATTTTTAGGCACGTGTCTTTTCAATTCATTTACTTTACTATTGAAGAGTGCTGGAGTAAGGTACGTTCGCATTGCATATCGAATAGGACTCACTTCTTGGTTGATTTACATCGCTTTGAGTGAACCTTGTTTGCATATACTGTACACTTGCACAAAATTGATTTTAAGGGCATCACCCAATAAATAAGATAAGGTGGGGATTTTATCACCCTTTTCTTGGCCCAAAAATCACCTTCCAAGCACTCACAATCCCAAGCTTTTAATAAAATCTGATAGACGTTGGCCCTAAGGACATTCGGACTCAGTAGGAGATCGACTGAAGTTGGAAATTGCTGTTGATTCATACTCCAGTCAAATCAGTGTCTAAGGCTGGGGATTAAGAGGTTAAGCCTCGAAGATACCGTGGTTTGGCGTAATTAAGGCCCGTTTGGCGTAATTAAGGCCCGTTGCTTACGCACGGATACCTCCCACCGTATTTTACCCCTACCTGGCTGATTAGCTGTGGTCTGATTCAAGCAACAACCTTCTTTGGTTCATCGAACAGTTAGGAGTCGTCTAGGTCCAGGTATCCTAGATAGCTTGTGATTGATTTTTCTCTTCTTGTTTGTTATTTTCATTTTTTCTTTCGCTTGTGTGATCGGTGAACGTTGTTTGTGACTGTATATGCAAGAGTGGTACAGTGATCCAGATTCTTCAAGACTTGTTAGAATTTCTACACTTGCACAAACACCACCACTTGACACAATCCCAATCATGGCAAACAACACTTCGCTTCAAGATAAATTCTACCCGATTCGCACTTCACTTCCATCATGCATTCTTCTCCCTATGACCAACGGAAATAATTTTGAGCTGAAGCCACAATTCATAAACACTCTTCCCCGATTTCATGGCTTAGAAACTGAGGATGCGTATTTCTTCACTCGAGAGTTTGAAGAAGTATATGTAATGATGAGAATTTCCCAATTGACTGAGGATGCTGTTAGACTTAGGTTCATACCCTTTGCGCTAAAAGACATAGCTAAGAAATGGCTTAACAATCTTCCCGCCAGTTCGATCTCTTCATGGGATGATTTTGTAAAAGTCTTTCTTAAAAAGTTTTATCCCATTCATAAGACAGCCCTCATGAGAAAAAAACATCATGCAATTCAAGCAGGAATCAAACGAACCATTCTGGAAATATTTTGAACGTTTCAAAGACCTTCTAGCCCTATGTCCTCATCACGGCATAGAGAAATGGCGGCAATGCCAAATTATCTATGACGGACTTGATTACCAAACAAATACACACCTTGAAACTATGTGCCAAGGGGAATTTTTAAAGAAAGATGAGAATCAGGGGTGGGATCTCTTTAAAGCCTTAGCTGAGAAAATTATTCAGTGGGAGTCATGCCCAGATAAACCCACTCCCACCACTTCTAGAACCGGTATACATTCGATAGAATCCTCTATAGCTGCTGAGACTAAAATAACACAACTGATGAAGAGGAGAGAACTGCTTGAATCAAGGGAACATTCTACTGTGAACCAGGTCAACCAACCACCAGTAGTCAAACCAGGTTGTACCTATTGCCATAATCTCAACCACGTAGTTAAGGAGTGTCCTATATACCAGTCTCAAATGTATCAGGAGAACACGAATGCTGCTTATACCAGACCCCACCACAATCCATACTCCAATACGTACAATCCGGGATGGCGAAACTATGCAAATTTTTCTTGGAGTCAGTCTGGTCCTGAGAAACCTAGGCAATCATTTCCAAATCAATACCCTGCTCAGTCTCATCCACCCAGTTTCAACCAGAATCCACCAAATTTTCACTCATATCAGAATCTACCACAATTCCAGTCATATCAGAGTCCAACACATTACCAAACAAACTTCCAGCCTACCTATCAACAACATCAACCCCAGATTAATTCAGACAAGAGAATATCAGAGTTGGAAAAAATGATAGAAACCCTAACAAAAACCCAGCATCAGGATAAGAATAAAATACAGGTCCAGATAGGGCAATTGGCTAATTCTTTAAATGAGAGACAAAAAGTAATGCTACCAAGCCAGCCAATGCCCAATCCAAAAAATTACTTCCCTCTGCATAAAGTGGAAGACATGGGCCCCAGTCAATGCAACACTATTCATATTCTGAGATCTGGAAAGCGAGTAGATAATAAGGTTTCTAATCAAACATCAAAATCAGTGTTGTCCAAATCAACACCTCCTGTCCCAGTACAACTAACTCAAGACAATCCATCTTCCAGTTCTGATCCATCAACTTCCAAAGACAAAGGGAAAGAAAAGGTAGATGAGCAACCATATAAGCCTGTTGTACCATTTCCAAATAGGCTAGCAAATCACAAGCTGAATGCTCATATGGAGAAAATTAGAGAAATATTTAACCAGGTCAAAATCAATGTACCTCTTTTGGATGCAATACAACAAGTCCCATCATATGCAAAATTTTTAAAGAAAATGTGCACCAAGAAGAGGAAAACACAAGTCCCTAAGAAAGTCTTCCTAGCTTCAATCATCAGCGAGTTGCTCACTGGGCCAATTCTTGTGAAATACAAGGACCCAGGGAGCCCGACCATCTCTTGTATCATAGGACAGACTACCATCAATAGGGCATTACTTGATTTAGGAGCCAGTATCAATCTCCTTCCCTTTTCCGTGTATCAACAACTAGGGTTAGGCGATCTCCGTCTGACCAAAGTTACGATACAACTGGCAGATCGTTCTTTGAAGATTCCCAAAGGGGAGATCAATGATGACCTTGTCAGAGTTGGGGAGTTTATTTACCCGGTAGATTTCATAGTTCTTGAGACACAACCTGTGTCTAACACCAATCATCGGGCTCAAACTCCTGTTATCCTGGGGCGACCATTCCTTGCTACTGCAAATGTCATCATCAATTGCAGGAATGGATCTATGAGATTAACTTTTGGTGACATGATGAGAGAAGTGAATGTCTTCAACATTGACAAACAACCTCGTAAGACAAGAGATCAAACATATGAGGTAAACTTTGTTGGAAACAATTGTGAGGAAGAGAGTGAAGAATCAGAAGATGAGTCTCTGTCTCTTAATGATTTATTTCAAAATGAAGGCGATCATCTTAATGTGGAAGATCCTAGAGTACCCTTTCAAAAGGGGAAAATTGATTTGGATATCTTCCCTTTCATTGAGCCAACCAAGAACGTATCCCATGAGGATATAATTCAAGAACCTCCGATTGACATACCTTTTGAAGACCTCTTCGCAGAAGAACTCTTGTGTCTGGATAAGCCAATTCGGGATCTGTTAGCTTATTGCACATCTCTAGGGGAAAATGTTGACCTCAGCTTTGAGGAGCTGTATGGAGATGAGTTGGAATTTCTCAACATTCGGAATAAAGAAATTCAAAATGAGAAAAGTGGTGATGAGAAAGTTTTTAGTGAGGATTCTAATGATATGAGAAAGAAACAACTAAAAAAGGTGAAACTGGGGATGCCAAGGGCTCCAATGACAATTCGACTGGCATCCCAATTGTGCCCGATTAAACGGACCCATTGGAACGATGGGAAACGGGCAAGAGGAATACGATCAAAAGCAGTCTTTGGTGGTGGAGATATTTTTTCCCTGTAAATACTTTTGTACATTTTCCCTGTAAATAATTTTGGGACCTTTTTTGTAAATAAAACTAAAAATAAAAAAATAATAACTCCAAAAATTTTGGACTTTGGTGCTAATTGGCATCAAGAGTCCCACCTCCTCATGACTCCCATTTCAAATCCACCTAGGGTTGTAAATACCCACTTTAACCTAGGGTAAAATTGGGACTTCATCTCTTTCAGGCCCATATAAATATTCTCTTCCCTTCCTTTTTCGCCACAAACCCAAATGAATCTCAGATCTAAAACTCTCCCTTCAAGCGCCGCCCTCAGATTTTTTCCCTTCCACAAAGCCTTCCTGTCTGCCGCGTTTGCGCGACCAGGGCCGCGGATCCGCGGCATTCTTGACTCTGCTGGAGCGCCGCCAAGGGCCCTCTCTGTCGATTTGCTCTGCTGTTGGCCGATCTGGTGGCCGATCATCAGAATTCCAGATCCTGTGCCCTCTGCAAACCTGACTTTGAATTCCCCCCACGAATTCTGGGGGCGGTTTGATTTTCCATCCCCTGATCTATTGTTTTAATTTACACTGTTAATCATGGCACCAAATCTGTTTGTTGAGAAGGATTTTGCTAAAATTCTCTGTGATCGTAATGGGTACGGGCACATTTTTCTTGATAGGATTCATGCCTGGGATTGGTATTCACTTGTCTATGATAACTCTACTAATGATGCATATTATTGTCTTGACTTAGTCACATCATTTTATAATGCAATTGATCATGCATCAGTTAATTTTGAGACATACCAATTCATGGTCCATATGCTCTTAGGTGACATCTTCATCACGATTCCTCTCCTTGAGGAAATTACTCATGTCCCTAGTTAACCCCAGCATAGCGACCCCCTTCTACTTATAGATTACATGACCATTATGGGGGCTCGCTGCATTGAGCAAGACCGCGAGCTAAAGGCCAGTACCACTTTTCGCAATGTGCATTGCGTTGGACGATGGATCCAACGCAACATTCTAGGTCTGGACCATACCACATCGTTTAACCGCCCCGTGTTGCAGATTATTCATGACCTAATGACTAGGCAACACACGGTCTGTCTCAACAAGACCATCTTCCATGCCATAATTACCAACTCCTCACGCACCCGGGGTGCTAAACACTCACATGCTACTCTGATTACGCTTCTGTGTAGGACTTTCCTACCGGACGTTGTCTTTGACTCTTATGACCGGGTGTTTGTTACACAAGAGAGAGCCACTAGTTCTTACAACAGCTGCTTACATGCGGTCTAGACCCCTAGTGTCCAACCCGAGGATGTGCCTGTGGAGTCCTCTTCTGAGGAGAGTTTACATGAGGAAGATGAGCCCGAAGTCTGGCACCAGGACCCCCCTACGGACTCACATGCCTTCATGTCCACCATTTGGCGGGGCATGAAGAAGATTTTTAGGGGACAGGTTCGACTGAGGAAGAAAGTGGAGGAGCAATCCTCTAGGTTGGATCGTATTGAGGCTGGGCCTAGGCGTTCACAGTCGGCTGGACCTAGCACCACCGCTGGTCCAAAACGACGACGGGAGTGATTTTGTACCTTCACCTATTTCATGCATATTTTATCTTGCATACATTGAGGACAATGCATGAGATAGGTATGGGGGGTAGATTCTAACTTAGGATTTTCATTTTCTTTTTAGGATTTTTATTTTCTTTCTAGGATTTTTATTTTCTTTTTTAGATTTTACTTTTTCTTTGTAGATTTTTCATTTTCTTTAGATTTTACTTTTTCTTTTTAAACAAAAAAAGGGAAATTTTTGATCCATATCTAAAGAATTAAACTTGACTTTAGGGATTAAGGAAACTCTTAACTATGATTTCTAATTATAAGTCGAAAAGAGGAGTTTTGTTAGATTTTTAGGTTAAGTAAAAAAGGTTAAGAAAGAAAACTAGATTTTAATTCTTTCTTTAGGATATATACATTGAACATATTGAAGGATTAATCAAAGACTTAGTGATTTTATTTACATATATATATAATAAAAAAATAAATAAAGAAAAAAATAAAATAATAAATAAAATAATTACTTAGCCACTAATTAAGCTGGTTAGCTATGCCTTAAGAAGCATAGCCCGTCACGCCTAAAGGTGGTTAGGTCCTTACTATTCTTGCCCTAGTTTACTCGAGTCCTTGAACCTTTGGGGATGTATCTTCATCTGGTGCCCTAAGACCGACTGGTTTGGGAGTCATCGTTAAAAGGCTCGTTACATGGGTAAATTAGAAAGCCTAAGGAAGCTAAGGAAATGTAAATAAATATAAATAAAATATATATATTATATATTGTATAATAGATGAACTTTAGTCTAAGAAAGATTCTTCATATTTATAGATGTATATATACTAGGTTTGATGCAAAATCCGGTCTTCGATCTATTCCTTAAAAACTTAACCTAAGTTAAAGACAAAACTCTAAATAGACACTTATAAAAAGAATGACGAGTTTAGGGCAACCTGAAACCTATAAGATCAAGTAAGATTCTTGAAAAATATGGATCAAAATTTTCACTAACATTTTTCTCATTTTCTTTATGGATTTTGTGGGTGCAATCCGCTGAAAACCCTCAGGAGACAACACTCCTCCTCTAGGGTAACCTAGAGGTTTAACGGCTTGTTGCACGTGCTCAGTGCAATCGTGTCACCTACGAAAGTAGTTTAATAATTTAGTTAGGATTTTTTCTTTCTTTTTCTTTTTGCTCGGAGACGAGCAAAAGCTAGGTATGGGGTAAAATACAGGAGTCAATATTGATTCAAGGAATGGACTCGAATCGCTAACTTGAAGCTCAGGTTCACATTCATCTTCAAGTTCAATTTCAGGATGTGGATAACTTGCCAAAGTATCAGGAATTGGATATTGGTCAAGTTTAGGTTGGTATGATGAAATTGAAGCTGGATTTCCAAAATGGAAAGATTCTTGAACATTTGATGGACATGGGAAGTCAATCGTATTTTGCATTATGCGCTCGGTCTCTTGTACGAATTCCATAGTTTTTTCCCACAATGATTTTTCTTTGATTGGTTATGGAAAAGAACTATGTGAATTTTGGAAATTTTGTGGACATGATTGTTGGCCCAAAAGGTTACACTCTCCATTTGTTCAGAGTTTTGATGATAACAAAACAAATAAGAGCTATTTAGTACTAATAAGTTTGTTTAAAGATAAGTTTCAGGTTTTGTACCATGTTTGGAGGCCATTGCTTAGCTTTTGTAAGGAATTCTAAGTTCATGGAGCAAAGAAGGCTTATGGCACATCAAGGAAGGAACATAGAAGAGAAGGCTCTAGCTAGGCTTTGCATGGCTCAAGACTTCAAGATTGCTTAAGAGAATTCATTAGATTTGTTTTTAATTTTATAGTTTTATTAAAGAATAATGAATAGGTTTGAAGCTCTATCACACACGTTTTTGCGCACATATCATTTCCAAAAATATTCCCTATATATATATATATATATATATATATATATATATATATATATATAAATTATTTTAACTTAAAGCCTTTTGATTACAAACTCAATTTTGGGTATTATACATGTTTCAAATCAAAACTATCTTGTTAGTTTTCAAATCCCCTTCAAAATTCTTGCTCAGTTTTAACTTTTGGCCTGAGCCGGTCGACCGATCGGTCGACTGACACTAGTCAGGTCAGATCAGTCGACCGACCCAGTCGACTGGATTTCTGGCAGTTTTGGTGCATATCCGTGTGCACGTTTTCCAGTCGACCGGGCGGACGACCGAAGCCCTTCGGTCGACCGAGCAGTTGGCCGACTGAAATGGTGTCACTCTCTGTTTATTTCGGTGGACCGGGCGGTCGACCGACAGCCTGCAACGGTCACTTTATTTGAACTCCGGTCGACCGACCGGTCGACCGAGAGAGCCGTTTCAGCCATAACGGCTAGTTTTTAAAACACGTTTTAAATTTGTCTTTTTCTTCTCTAAACGTGTTTAAATGATATTTTCTGGGTCAAATACTTCCTAATTACCATTATGTGGGTTTAATCTTTAATCTCTAACCCTCTCCTATAAATAGGGGTGATTAGGGAGAGGTTTAGTGATAACAAGCATTGGCAAAATATTCAAAGTTTTCAAAGGCTTTCAAAAGAGTTTGGTCCTTAGTTTATGTGCTGAAGAATCTCTCATTCTTGAAGTTTTAATTTCTAAACTCTCTCAAGTTCTTTTTCTTTTTTCATTTACAATATTTGAGCGTCAAATTCTAACCATTATTCTATAGGGTTCTTGTAAGGGAAAGAGGTTTTTGCAAAAGAAAGTTTGTGGTCTTTTGATCACCAAGAGAGAACTTGTACTTGAAATTGTGGAGTTGGGTACTCTGGTGTAATTGTAACTATTTGTGAAGTTAGTAGTTAGAAATCCTTCTGGGTGAAGGCGGGGACGTAGAGCTGGGTGCTCGAACCTCGGAAAAATTCTTGGTGTTTGCGTGTGGTTTACTTGCTCTTATCTCTTGCACTATATTCTTGCTTCAATTATTTGCTTGAATTACTTACTTCAATTACTTGGTCTATTTTCACTCTTTGCTTTCTTCACTTGTTGCATTTTCATATCGTCAATCAAATACTCATACAACAAGATTGCATTGCGCACCTCCAACTCATATCTAGAGGAATCAGGAGGAATAAGTTCAGAGCCCTTCATGGGGTATTCAGCTTCTAGTCTTGTTTTGGGTTGATTGTTGCTTCATCATTTTTAATTGTGCATTGATTAGCATAATCACCTATTCACCCCCCTCTAGGTGATTTTTAATTGGTATCAGAGCTTGGACTCTAGGTTTGGCTTAACATCATTAGAGAGATCCTTAAAATTTGCTAATTAATCATTTGCATTCCTTCATTCATACACTAGTAAACATGGCCGACAACATCAAAACCCCTCCTAAATTTGATGGATTAATTTCCCTATTTGGAAGGTTAGGATGACTATTTTCTTACAATTTTTAGGTAGCTTAGTTGCTAAATCCTTGACCAAACCCTATGTTAGACCCGATAGTGATGAAAGCGCTTGGTCCGACTTTACCTTTAGAGAATATGAGGCTAACTCTAAGGCCCAAAATTCCCTCCTAACCGCTTTGAATGAGGATGACCTTACACGGGTAATACATTGCCAATCCGCCTATGAGATTTGGCAACATTTGTTGGTCACACACGAGGGGACATCACAAGTAAAGAGAGCTAAGATAGATCTCTTGAGGTCCCAATATGAAAGCTTTAAATGATTGATGACGAGTCTATTGATTGCATGATTACAAGGTTTACTAAAATCACCAATGCTCTTTCCTCTTTAGGTGATGATATTAGCAATGACCAAAAGGTGTAGAAAGTAATTCGGGCTCTTCCTTCATCATGGGAGATAAAGGCCACCACCTTGAAAGAATTGAATGACAAGGATGAAATGGATCTCATAAGTCTCATTGGAAATTTGAAGACTCATGTGATGGAAAAGAAGGCAAGAGAAGAAGCGGCTCCTCAAAAGAAAAAATCCATGGCCTTCAAGTCTTCCTCCACTCTTGATGACGATAAAGAAGATGAAGAAGAAGATGAGGAGCTATCCCTCCTTGTGCGAAATGTGAAGAGAATGTACCGGAAGAACAAGTTCAACTTTAGAAGAAAATTTGAAGGAAAAGATGAGAGAAGAATCATTTGCTACAATTGCCGAAAGTCCGGACATATCATGGCCGATTGCCCGAAATTCAAGAAAAAGGTGACTTCCTCCTTCAAGCAAAAGAAGCCGGTCGAAAAAAAAGCTTACAAAGCAACTTGGGATTCGGAAAGCGAGTTCGAAGACGAGGTGGACACGGCAAACATGTGTTTCATGGCAAACACACCAAAGGTAACCCCTCAACCTCTTGATGAAGAAGATGAATTAAGTAAAGAAGTACTTGTACATGCTTTTGTTGAACTTTCGGAGAGTTATGATAATAAAAAGATAGAATGTTCAAAATTGGAAAAGGAAGTTGCTTTTCTTAAAAATCAACTTGCTATTGTTTCTAAAGAAAAGGATGAAATTTTCTCAAATCTTATTTCTACTCAAAATGAATTTAGTGCTTATAAAGTTGCTTGCAAGGCAAAATTTCCAAAGATTAATGAAAAAGAAATTTCTTCATTAAAAACTAGAATTGTTGATTTTGAAAAAGTTTTGAAGGATTGTGCTTTCAACACTAAGAAACTTGAGGAAATGTTTTCTAAACAGCACACCACTCATGCTAAAACTTCTCATGTCAAAATTTCTCATGCTCACACTACACACAACACTCATGCTAAATCTACACATGGTCACAAGTCACACACTCACTATGCTTTTAAATATGGCAGAGTATATAGATGTACTTATTGTGGTAAGAATGGACATTTGGCTAAGTTTTGTTATGACCAAATAAATAGAACAAATAATCTTGTATGGATTCATGACACTAACGCTTTAGGACCCAAGAAAATGTGGGTACCAAAATCAAGTCCTAAATTATTTGATATAGGTACACACCAAGGCTCCAAGACGTAAGGAGCGGTGGTACCTTGATAGTGGTTGTTCAAGACGCATGACATGGGATATCAACAACTTCACAACCCTATCAAGGTACGTTGAAGGTGGCACCATCACCTTCGGGGATGACTCCAAGGGCACTATCATCGGTATAGGTAACATTCAAATTGGTGCATCTCCTATTATAGAAAATGTTATTCTTGTTGATGGTTTAAAACATAACTTGCTTAGTATAAGTCAACTTTGTGATCGTGGTCTTAAAGTTTTTTTGATGACTCTTCTTGCAAGATTTTGATTGCAAAACCAATGATTGTATTCTCACCAGATTTCGTGATGATAATGTTTATATCATTGACATGCTTAATTTGGATTGTTCTACTAAATGCTTGAATGTTTTGATGAAAATTCTTGGTTTTGGCACAGAAGATTAGGACATGCATCTTTTGACCATCTTTCTAGGATTAATTATAAGGAATTGGTGAAGGGTATTCCTTGTTTGAAGTTTGAGAAAGACCGCATTTGTGGTGCGTGTCAACTTGGAAACAAACCAAGTCTTCCTTCAAACCAATCAAGGATATCATGTCAACTAGGCCATTAGAATTAATTCATATGGATCTTTTTGGACCAACTAAAACTAAGAGCTTAAATGGTAGTAGATATGCATTTGTTTTAGTTGATGATTTTTCCCGATTTACTTGGGTTTTCTTTTTGGAACACAAAGATCAAATTTTTCTCATTTCAAGATTTTTCGAAAAAGGGTTGAAAAAGAAAAAGGTTTTTCGATTTTGAAAATAAGGAGTGATAGAGGTGGTGAGTTTGTTAACCAACTCTTCATGACTTATTGTGATGAAAAGGGAATCAAGCATGAAATGTCATGTCCTAGAACTCCATAACAAAATGGAGTTGTAGAAAGAAAAAATAGAACACTTCAAGAGATGGCTAGGACCATGATAAGTGAATATGACCTCCCTCAATATTTATGGGCCGAGGCCGTAAACACCGCATACTATATTTCAAATCGTATTTATTTGTGAAAAAATTCTTCCAAAACATCTTTTAAAATGTATCATTCTAGAAAACCTAATGTTTCATATTTTAAAGTTTTTGGATGCAAGTGTTTTGTTTTGAATACTAGAAATAACTTGGGTAAATTTGATGCTAAGGCTTATGAAGCTATCTTTGTTGGATACTCTTCTACTAGTAAAACTTATAGAGTATTCAATAGATCTTCCCTTACCATTGAAGAATCCATGCATGTTAAATTTGAAGAATCTAATGTGGTTGTTGAGAATGTTGTAGAGATTGACCCATTAGGTGAAGACATGGAGAGACTATCCTTGAAGGACTCACCCGCTCAAGAAGAAAAGCAAGAACCCATTGGTGATGTTCAAAAGGATGAAGTGGAAGATTCTCAACCACTTCCTAAAGATTGGAGATACGCTACAAATCACCCCAAGGAACTCATTTTAGGTGATGTCTCTAAAGGGGTAACAACTCGCTCCAAACTCCATGACTTATGTGGTAACTTTGCATTCATTTCTCATTTTGAATCCAAAAGCATCCTCGAAGCCGAGGCAAACTCATATTGGTTGCTAGCCATGCAAGAGGAACTCAATCAATTTGAGCGCAATCAAGTTTGGCACCTTGTACCTAGGCCTCACGATAAACCAATAATTGGTACTAAGTGGATCTTTAGGAACAAGATGAATGAGTCCGAAAATGTTATTAGGAATAAAGCTAGGTTAGTGGCCCAAGGTTACACTCAAGTTGAAGGAATTGACTTTGAGGAGACCTTTGCACCCGTAGCACGGCTTGAAGCCATACGGATAACACTAGCTTTTGCATCTTTTAAAAATTTTAAACTTTTTCAAATGGATGTGAAAAGTGCATTTTTAATGGTTTTATTAATGAAGAAGTTTATGTTGAACAACCTCCCGGTTTTATTGATCATGTTCATCCTAATTATGTTTTTAAACTTGATAAAGCTTTGTATGGATTGAAACAAGCTCCAAGAGCTTGGTATGAAAGGCTTTCTAGTTTTCTCATTTCAAATGATTTTATTAAAGGCAAAGTAGACACAACTCTTTTTACTAAGCATGTTAATAATAACATTTTAATTGTGCAAATTTATGTTGATGATATAATCTTTGGTTCTACTAATGAGTTTTTATGCAACGAGTTTGAAAAGGTTATGCAATGTGAGTTTAAAATGTCTTCCATAGGTGAATTGAATTTCTTTCTTGGACTCCAAATCAAGCAATTGCAAGATGGGAATTTCATATGTCAAGCCAAGTACGCAAAGGAACTCGTAAAGAAGTTTGGACTTGAAAGCTCAAAAGTTTGCAACACTCCCATGGCAACTACAACCAAGCTTGATAAGGATGACCAAGGTAAATGTATTGATATTAAGTTATATAGAAGCATGATAGGAAGTTTGTTGTATTTGACAGCAAGTAGGCCGGACATCATGTTTAGTGTGTGTCTTTGTGCTAGATTCCAATCGTGTCCTAAAGAGTCCCATCTTATTACGGTAAAACGCATCATTCTTTATATTAAGGGCACAATTGGAATGGGTCTATGGTATCCGAAAACCAGAGATTTCTCAATGACGAGTTATTCGGATGCTGACTATGCGGGTTGTATAGTAGATAGAAAGAGTACTAGTGGGACATGTCAATTTCTTGGTAATTGTCTTGTTTCATTGTCCTCTAAGAAACAAAATTCCGTAGCTCTCTCAACCGCCGAGGCGGAGTATGTTCCGACGGGGGCTTGTTGTGCACAAGTCCTTTGGATGAAACATACTCTCCTTGATTATGATTTGCATTATGATCGTATAAAAATATTTTGTGATAATACTAGTACTATTCATATGACCAAGAATGCAAATCAACATAGTAAGACCAGGCACATTGAGATTAGATATCACTTTCTTAGAGATCATTTTGAGAAAGGTGATATGATATTGATTATGTTTCAACGGATTTGCAACTTGCCGATATTTTCACTAAACCACTTGATTTTGATAGATTCTCCTTTATTTGTGGTGAACTAAATGTTTGTGTTATTGAATAAAAATGTTTTTCTTACCCTTTTTGATGTATGACAAAAAGGGGGAGAATAAGTTTGAGTTTATTATGGTCTTGATTCCAATATTAATTTATATTGTTTTTGTTTTTACAAAGTGTTTATGATTTCTTGTATTTGAGTTTAAGTGTTTTGCAAGTGTTTAATACCTTATGGTTTTTAGTCTCATTGTTTTTGCTTGCATATTACATTGTTTTTATTTGTTTAATGTAGCATAATTTGAGGGGGAGCTTACACCTCTCTTTTATTTTTTAACATAGCCTATTTGTTTTGTCATCATCAAAAATGGGGAGATTGTTGGCCCAAAAGGTTACACTCTCCATTTGTTTAGAGTTTTGATGATAACAAAACAAATAAGAGCTATTTGGTACTAATAAGTTTGTTCAAAGATAAGTTTCAGGTTTTGTACCATGTTTGGAGGCCATTGCTTAGCTTTTGCAAGGAATTCTAAGTTCATGGAGCAAAGAAGGCTTATGGCACATCAAGGAAGGAACATAGAAGAGAAGGCTCTAGTTAGGCTTTGCATGGCTCAAGACTTCAAGATTGCTCAAGAGAATTCATTAGATTTGTTTTTAGTTTTATAGTTTTGTTAAAGAATAATGAATAGATTTGAAGCTCTATCACACACGTTTTTGCACACATATCATTTCAAAAAATATTCCCTATATATATAAAAATTATTTTAACTTAAAGCCTTTTGATTACAAACTCAATTTTGGGTATTATACATGTTTCAAATCAAAACTATCTTGTTAGTTTTCAAATCCCCTTCAAAATTCTTGCTCAGTTTTGACTTTTGGCCTGAGCCGGTCGACCGACCGGTCGACCGACACTAGTCAGGTCAGATCAGTCGACCGACCCAGTCGACTGGATTTCTGACAGTTTTGGTGCATATCTGTGTGCACGTTTCCTGGTCGACCGGGCGGACGACCGAAGCCCTTCGGTCGACCGAGCGGCTGGCCGACTGAAATGGTGTCACTCTCCGGGCGGTCGACCGACAGCCTGCAACGGTCACTTTATTTGAACTCCGGTCGACCGACCGGTCGACCGAAAGAGCCGTTTCAGCCATAACGGCTAGTTTTTAAAACACGTTTTAAATTTGTCTTTTTCTTCTCTAAACGTGTTTAAATGGTATTTTCTGGGTCAAATATTTCCTAATTACCATTATGTGGGTTTACTCTTTAATACCTAGCCCTCTCCTATAAATAGGGGTGATTAGGGAGACGTTTACTGATAACAAGCATGGGCAAAATATTCAAAGTTTTCAAAGTCTTTCAAAAGAGTTTGGTCCTTGGTTTATGTGCTGAAGAATCTCTCATTCCTGAAGTTTTAATTTCTAAACTCTCTCAAGTTCTTTTTCTTTTTCCACTTACAATATTTGAGCTTCAAATTCTAACCATTATTCTACAGGGTTCTTGTAAGGGAAAGAGGTTTTTGCAAAAGAAAGTTTGTGATCTTTTGATCACCAAGAGAGAACTTGTGCTTGAAATTGTGGAGTTGGGTACTCCGGTGTAGTTGTAACTATTTGTGAAGTTAGTAGTTAGAAATCCTTCTGGGTGAAGACGGGGACGTAGAGCTGGGTGCTCGAACCTCGAAAAAATTCTTGGTGTTTGCGTGTGGTTTACTTGCTCTTATCTCTTGCACTATATTCTTGCTTCAATTATTTGCTTGAATTACTTACTTCAATTACTTGGTCTATTTTCACTCTTTGCTTTATTCACTTGTTGCATTTTCATATTGTCAATCAAATACTCATACAACAAGATTGCATTGCGTACCTCCAACTCATATCTAGAGGAATCAGGAGGAAGAAGTTCAGAGCCCTTCACGGGGTATTCGGCTTCTAGTCTTGTTTTGGGTTGATTGTTGCATCATCATTTTTTATTGTGCATTGATTAGCATAATCACCTATTCACCCCCCCTTTAGGTGATTTTCAATGATGAGGCCATATTGTTTTCAAATTATTTTTAGGCCTCTATCGCTTCTTCCAAAGTCCTTTACAATGATGATTTTTCTTCAATTGGTGGTTCAGAAAAGAAGGATATGAAGAAGAATTGGGGAATGGAAATGGTGGACAATGTGGTTGATAATTTAACTCAGGGGAGGTGAATCCCCATGAACTCTGTGAAGAGTTGAAATTATTTTAAAAATTATGGTCATAAGATTGGGGGAACGAGTCATATTGAGTTGGATAATCTCAACCCGGCATATATGGTTAGTTCATGTTGTACATAGCCGGGTCAGAGTTATCCGAGTCAAATGAGGTCGGGGTGAAATATGGATTTATATTATAATTGAAAGAGTTGTTGTTATTAAAATCCATATCACAATTTACAAAAAAGAAAAACAAACAAACAAACAATAACAAAGAAAAAGAAAAAGAAAACAAGCCTATACTAGGGTTGACTTAGACCTAGAGGACTCCTAACTAGCTAGACTGTCCACAGGGGGTATATTATCAAAAGCTGACCACGAGTTAATCGGCCAGGTAGGGGCAAGATCAGTGGGAGGTATCCATGCCGGAGCAACGGGCCTAATTATGCTAAACCACTGTTCTTCGAGGTTTCGCCTCTCAATCCCCAACCTTAGACACCGATTTAGCAAGAGTCAAATTCTAACAACTTCCCCCTTAGGTCAATCTCCTAAATGAGTCCGAGATGTCTCTAGGGGCCAAAATCTAGCAATTTTTATTAAGGCTTGGGTTGTGTGAGTGGGGAGGTGATTTTTGGGCTAAGGGAGGATAATAACTTCCCCACCTTATGTTGTATTTGGTGTTGCCCTTAAGTTTAATTTGTGCAAGTGTGCAATATAGATAAGATGGACACAAAAAAGTGAGTAAATCACTGAAGTGTTTGTCCTAACTATATGCAATGCAATATGTACACCTCCTATCAGTATCACAATAACATAAGAATAAAATACAGTATATTGGAATAAAAATTGACACGTGCCTAGATGCAAATGTCTAAACCGTTTTAAAGCATCCAATTTCTGTATTTTAGGTCTTACAATTATTTACAGTGCACAGGTATTATAAACAAAAATTAGCAGCAAAATATAAAAATATACAAGAATTACCCAACCACACTTGAGCAAGTGTGGACTTCTGCAATGCTAAAACTTTAACCTGCACACTAAAAAACAAAGAAGAAAAGTTAACAAAAATATGAAATCAAACCCTTCCCATCCTCGGCAACGGCGCCAAAATTTGATCGGGGGGAAAACTGCGCACAAAAAGTGTATGTTTTGAAATCAAGATTTAAAGTGTGTGCGCTTTAGCTTCCTCGATACTTTTGTTATAGCATAGAGGCTAACACGAGTCGAATCCACAAGGACGGGAGGCGATAGAAGCTTTACCTATTGATTCACGTGTATGTTAAAAGTTCTTCAAAGTTTCAAGGAATCAAAAGAAAAGAAAGCAAAGAATGAAAAGAGAGGTACGGTGAAATACGAAGAAGTGGGAAACATTGAAAAGAATGTATTTGTGATTTTTGTTGTATTTTTAAAAAAAAAGTGAAAAAGAAAGAAAACTCATGGCACTAACTACTAATGACTCCACCAACATGCTAACCTCTTAGTGATAGTTACCTCACATGTATCATTGGCCATCACTAGTCCTTGGTTCAAGAGCTTTACAAAGCATGGCCCATATGTAACTCATCACAACCCAACTCAACAAACAAGTGCAAGCTACACTTAAACCATCAAAACTATAGAAAAGTAAGCATGGAGTAAAGTAATGTTAGCTTGTTAGTGGTTGGGAAGTTAGAGTGTTAGATCCATCATCATAAGCCAACAATGGCTCTTGCAAGAGCAAGGCCAAATCGAGGCTATTAGATTCATGTGGATTATCATAAAATAAGTTAGACTAGTTGGTGGTTTGTAGTTAGTTGCCATGAGAGAAAAGACTAGCTACACATATAAAAGAAATTAGAGAGAAGAAAACATAGAGAGGTAAAGAGAGCACCTTTCATAGATTGTCACCTTCTATTACAAGTACTCTTGCCTTTCAAGCATGTACCACTCTCGTCCCTATTACAAGATCTACAAAATGGAAAATACAATGGAGGAAGAACTAACCTAAACTAAACTACCCTAAACTACAACATGGAATGAAAACTACTCCTTCAACTCTATATATCTTTGCTTTGAAACCCCAGGGGGGGTATTTATAGCCACCAGGGAAGAGGGGGGCCAGGGGATAGGCCCTGGCTCAAAATGCGGCCGGGGCCGCGGCCATACTGGGGCGGCGCGCGCGGCGCTTCGAGCCGCTCGCGGTCCCGTCTGTCCCCCGTCAGGCCCTATGCCCAGTTTCGTCTTTGCAGCCCCTGGTTTTCACAGAATCAGCTCTCTAAGTCAATGGCTATCTTTAATAGGCTTTTAATCACTAATTAAATGGTGATTTAGGGTCTTCTTCTTCATTGCACACCATGGACCTAGAATCAAGCAAATAAAACTTTATTAGCAGAATTTAATATGAAATTAATGTGAAGATGTGATACAAATTATGCAAAATTAGAGACTAATCAGCTCTCTTGAAGTCGATGCACTCAAGGGCAGAACACCTATAGTAAGACTCTGTTTAAGCAAAGTATGATTGATATCAGGAAGGAATTATTCACAAAAGGTCAAAGCACTACCTAAAGATGATATCGCCTCAGTCGCCTTCAAAGTGGGGACGACCGGCCTACTTTCACTCGCCGAACCCTCTGTGGTCCACCCAAAAATAGCTGGAAGCTATGGGACTTTCTTTTGAGGTCCCAGCACTTGAAGGACCTACATCGGTTGCATCACCTCCAGATTTTTTCGAGATGGCGAAATAGCTAGCCTCATCGCCTTCTCTATAAGTGAACAGCGGATCATAATGCTCCCCCTGTTCTCCTGCGGCCTCAGCTCTCAGGCCTTTCACCGCCTCGGTTCCTGAGTCATGAAGTAAACAATGAGCTGTATGGAATATATAAGGGTATATTGCAAGAATGGAGTTGATCTTACTCGGGTCTGGGACAGCTTTACTAGCGGTCTGCCTAAGAGCCGACAGCTTAATAACTAATGGAGCAGAAGGAGGAAACACTGCAGATGTTTCGCCCTCCGCAATAAAGTAGGAGCGTAGCGACGAGGCTTCTTCACTACCCTCTTCCTACGAGATCCACCTTCCCGCTTTTGCTTGAAGTGGATGTCGGGATCTTCTTCCTCCACTTCTTCTACATCAACATGTTCCATGGGGGTTGTTCCTACCCCCACCAGAAGCAACTGCTGGAGCCTCAGCACCTGTATCTCCTTCAAAGTGGGGACTTCTTGCGTCCGAGCCATCGCTATCATCAACATCAATAAATTCCCTGAGGCCTAGCACGTGGACCCTCTTGCCCTCGCTTCTCTCAGTGACCTTCCGCTTCAACCACTGAGAGATCAACTTCACACAAAAGAAATTAATAGAAAACCCAGTTGGTGTGGAGTTAGAAGTTCTATACCACTGGCAGAATCCCAGGGTCATCAGAAGGTTCGGAGTGCTCAGCGACATGCACAGCCTCGCCTTAGTACAGCCAGCAATATAAAACCGCCAGCACGAGCTCCATCGATGAGGCTCCCCGTGAAGGCCAGGCTGTTGTTCGGATTACCTACATATAGTTGGCCATACCCAAACTGACGAGCAAACTGACTCGAAACATAGGGCTCCAGGTAACAGGTGTCCCGCTTCTCTACAACAAGTGGGATGGCCAGATGCTAACCAGCCATTCGAAGACTCCCCGACTCAACGATGTCTGCCTTTCCCCTACATCCTTGAATTCTTCACCATTGCCTGCATCATGAATATAGGGAAAGCACCGAAAAAGGCTGTAGACGTCATGACGGCATAGCAGTTTGCAGACCGCAGCCACATAAGTCTGTGACCATGAACACCCCTCGAATCGACGGAGAAGCGCCATTCGAACACCTTCTGGGGGCTCCTCACCGGCTTGGATGATAGAGGGGCAGTGATGGGCGAACCATGCCATCAAATAAGTATATGGCAAACCAATTTTGGGTTTGGTCCGTCGCAAGGCAAGATAGTTCCCTTTCCCCGCTTCGTCGTTGGTGGTCTACAGAAAGCCTCTGTCAATGCACGAAGGCATTTATGAATATAGCACACCGTTGCTGGAAGAATTCCAAGAGAATGACCATGGACTAGATGAACAGCCGGTAATAATATAGTTGGATGAATGACGTCGCCAGACGGAGATGGCACCACGCATCTCTTCAACCAAATCATTAAAAAGGCAGCTAGAAGTGCCTTCCAGGATGTCGGTCGGCAAGCCTATTGGTGAAAACTCCAAAGAATATCACCTTTCTCATAGGGTCCGTCATCTTCTTCTAGAATCAAATCCCCTTGAGTGTGCTCTTGCATCCGGCGAAAGATGTCTTCATCTGCAACTCCACAATGAGCTGCTTCGGGAGTACCTTCCAGGTCAGGGAACAAATAATTTCCCCAGCTCTTCAAACTGCATGAAACTCCCTTTTGGCTCCCATGCATGCTTGAGCAAATGTAAAGGTGGCACATCAACTCCCGGTAAGTCTCAAACAAGGCGGGCTCCTGCTTCTACAGAAGTGCCAATTCCTCCTCGCACGAAAAATATTCTTCATATGGGAGAGACCCCAAAGGAAGAGCAGAGACTTCCCACATCTCGTGCAAAGCCATGCCCAATTCGCTAACAGGGGTGAAGAAGGTCCTTGTAGCTAGGCAGTACAACTCAAAGATGGCGTAGAAGTTCGCTATGCTCATTTGAATGCCGTAACAGGTCGCCATGATGGCCTCGTAAAGTCCAACCTCTCCAGCTCCTCTTCAAAATGGGCAAGGACATATAAAGTCAAGTCCCTTCACCATGCTTTGGGGGGATGAATCCACCCAGGGGTCCTGAAATTAGTGGCCAGGTAATTATCGTGAGCCTTAAAGAACTGATTCCCAAAAGTCTGAGCCACCGCGGGATTTTCTCCCACTGGGATGTCCGGAAGTACGTTCCCAGGGTGGAGACCCAATATATAGCGAGGAGGACTCACCCTTGTATAACCAGGAGACGGAGCTATCAACTTCCCTACGTGAACGGAATCGGTATTCCCCGTCACATGCCACTGCATTTTTCGAGCCCTCGTCACACATTGAAAGAAAGATAAGGGAAAGTGGCGCCTGCTAGATGGAAGATAATACTTCTCGCCATCCAGTTTGAAAATCCACTACCCCTTTCGGCTAGCAGCTGGTGATCATTGTCTGGCGCTGCATCTCCAAATATGAAGCCGGGCTTTCGATAGATTCTTCAGTCAGAATCTTCAAGGGGAGCAGTAGTTAAGATGCTCCTTATGGTGCACTGATCCCCATCATGAATAAGTGCATACCGACCAGGAGCGCTCCGCTCGCTGAATAGTGAAGCCTGCCCTTGGAACTGCAGGCTAACATTGTCGTTCAGCCCTCTGATCGTTCCAAAAAGACTATTCAAAGGACCGGGAGTATAGTGTACTGCAGAGACAAGACGAAACTAAATTAGTTCAGTTGGCAAGAGAAAGCCAAATCTAGAAAAATTTTAAGGCATAGCTTCGCCCCCTCAAGCGAGACAAGCCTAGCTTTAGCTCGCCCCGAAGCTCAGCTTCGCAGCAGCAACTCTGCACTCCACATGAAGGCAGGATGTAGAAAAGTATCTAAGTATTAGTTTCGCTCTGGAAGCTTGTAGCTTCGCTCTAGAAGCTTGTAGCTTCGCTCTAGAAGCTTGACCTCAGACAACAAAATGCGACAAAGCCCAGGGGCTAACTTCGTCAGAAGGGTACTGTTGTCTAAAAATTATTTTAAGGGCATTAAGATCCTTTTCAGCTACGCTCTGAAGGTTGCTTCACATCCTATTATTCGGCAGGATGTGAACCGCCTAAGGGTTAGCTTCGCATAGAAGCTTGGAGAAGAAGCCCTTCAGTCCTTGGATTCCCAATCAAGAAATCAAGGGAAATTAAGGGACTTGAACTCCTTAAGATCACTGGATCACAATGAATCGTTCTAGATTCCTCAAGGAATAGCCAGGAATTGGCTTTAAAAGAGAGATGAAAATCTCTAAACAAAAAGGAAAGATCCCTACCCGCGATAGGTCATTCGATGACCGGAGAAGGAGAAGGACCCTCCATCGTAGAGGTTGCTACCTCTTTTCCTGCCCGTCTTTTGGGAGCCATTGGAGAACTGAAGAAGTGCTTGAACGAAGAAGAAAGAAGAAGAGATTTAGAGTTCTCTGAAAATTCAAAGTGAAATGGTGCCTTCTCTTTCAGCCTAGATGGGTTTTTATATGCGGATGATTGCCTAAATGTCGCTTCCTCGAAAGGAGCGCAAGCAGTCATTTCAAATTAATTTGAAATGGCGCCTAAGTGCCTTCCCGAGAAGCATTGCTTCAGCCCCGCTAAGGGCTAACTCCGCCGTGAGTTCAGCGTCGACCTCACGCGATGTTTGAGTAACTTCGCTGAAAGATGAACCTTAGCCCCACTGAAAGCTCGGCTCTACCTTCGCAGAAAATTCATGCTAGCTTCGTTGGAAGCTCGTTCCTGATTTAGCTGGGATTCTGTCTTTAACTTCGCAGAAAGTTTAGCTACACCGGTCCATTCCAATTGCCTTCAAAATTCAAGAGGAAGAGGAGAGAAACAGAGCAGATAAGCAGAAAATAAACATTTTATTGATTCAAAAGGGAAGATACATTGACGCTACCTCAAGGTGATCTTTCGTACAACCAAATCATTGCTCCAAAGGCATACAAGTTGTCCTATCTACTTTCAAGGTGATAAGCCAAACCAACTGGACACGAAAGGCCTTTCTCATGCACAAGGCCATAATCTTTCGCATAATGACAGATTTTGTCATCAAGAAGCTGGATCTTCTTTGATGAAAATTGGCAAAGAACTGGTTGCCACCAGAAAGCTGGATCTTCTTTGATGAAAATTGGCAAAGGAAGGATCCGAGACCTTACAGGTGACGTCTGCCCTCCCAAAGTGGATCATCTCGAATAAGCGACTACCAGCCCCTTTTCAGATTGGATAATCTCGAATAAGCAACTGCCAACCTCTTCTTGGAACACGCATCAATTGCTCCAGTATGTTCCTCCTACTTCAGATTAAAGTTTCAACTAGAAGATCAAGAGGCAAGTTTCTGGCCTCTTTCATCAAGACAAAAGACCGGCAGGCCAAGTTCACTGCAATGCTAATTGGAAACAGGTTAGCATTAAATTGAAGAGAAACGGCAAAGATAAAATGCTAAGTCGAATTCTCTGGGCGAATCAGTTCATATCCGATCTAGTGGTACTTCGATTACGCAGAGGATAGCCTCGCTTGCACAGTGAGGATGGGATAGCTCAGCATAAAGCTATCTCTAGCCTCACGGCGAGGCTACTTTCCAGATTAAAATAAGATTGACTCAATTTGTTTTCAGATTTTCAAGGGACAATTATACCCCTGCTCTCTCTATAAATATCATACCAAAGGCGTACAGAGGATGGACCGAGACCCCCCCAAAGAGAGGAAAAAAGACGGAGATCTGCTCTCTTGCTTCTAAGAACTCAGAGAATTACTTCTCTAATCAAGGTGCTAATACCTTAAGATCTTCCTCCATTTCAAGGAATCTCCAGAATCAGTCGAGAAGGAATTCCCAAGCGGGGGCAGCTCAAGAAGTAACAAGAGGCTTCTACCAACCTTCTGTTCTCCGATTGCCTGAACCAGGCGAGAAGGGAATCCCATCAGGCAGTAGTCCGACTGTCTGATCGATCGCATCGTCAAAGGGATAAGTGATCGCGCGCTGATCAGATTCCTACCGGCACACTTCCCCAGAAATCTCAGAGGAGATATACTTGTAATCTTCTTCCTTCAAAGAATTACTTGTAATTTAGCTTCTCGATACTTTTTTGTAAGTTTTCCCCTTCGCAAAATCATTGGAAAACATAGGTGTGATGTTAACTTGACAAGGATTCATTTATTGTTAAAGGTTCTTGAACATAACAGTAATTTGAGTGGACCTATCGTTCTGCTGAAGAGAATGACAAGCAGGGTTTATTCACTAGGAATGTTAGTTTTATCCGCTGGGAAGTAGATTAGAGTTTTGCTATTAGAGGTTTAATGTTAACATGATGGTTAGATTCGTCCTTTCGTAAGGAATATGAATACCTTTATATGTGGACTTATCATTCCATGGATGGGAATTGATAATTGATTTTGGAGAGGGAATCAAATGGGAACAGGTCCCTTAGGATTTTTAGCAAATCCTCAGCTGTCAACAGATTTGGTATGCCTTTACCACCTAACATTTGAGTCAGGCTAGCCATGCTATTCCCCTTAGCATGATGAGTTGCCAAGACTTATGTTGGGCTTAAAGGCTAAGATTTTCCTCTATCGTTAACTACGGAATCAATTAGGAACAGGTCCCTTAGAATTTTAACAAATCCTCAGCTGTCAACGGATTTGGTATGCCTTTACAAACTACCATTTGAGTTGGGCTAGCCATGCTATTCCCCTCAGCGTGATGAGTTGTCAAGGACTTATGTTGGGCTTAAAGGCCAACATTTTTCTCCATCCTTAACCGTTAGAGGTGTTGGATTATTTGGTTACTGTATTCGTAACCTTGATTCTTCTTTGAGACAACTAGTGTACGATCAGCTCGATACTGATTTATGGTCGTATGATCTCATTCAGAGAAAGAGAGGAGCGCTCCTTCTGCATATCTTGAATTTGAAGGTCTTGATCAGAGGTGTAATGTTAACTTGATCATGAGAAGGATCCTATCAAGGATAATACTTCTTTAAGAACTTGCCATTGATCGGCATCATGAGTAAACACCATCTGAAGTCATAAGGCCCATTTGAATATACTGTTTCTATTACAAATGGTCCTTCCCATTTGGGCTAAAGTTTGTTTTTGGTTTTGTGCGTCATGATCATCGGTCGTCTGATGGCTAAAATCAAATCTCCTTTCTAGAAGAATCTTTGCTTAACCTTCTTATTGAAGGCTTTTAAGATCCGAGCTTGATACAACTTAATGTGTTGCTGAGCTTGTAATCGCTTCTCATCTAGGGCGTCGAGCTCCTGGAGTCGCAACCGATCATTATCCTCCGTTGTCATCTTAATCATCAAAGTGACTCATAATGATGGCATCTGAATTTCTAACGGTATGACTGCTTCACATCCATATACCAGGGAAAAAGATGTATTACCTGTCGGGGTCTGAATTGTGGTTCGGTAGGCCCAAAGACATTCACTAAGCTTCTCATTCCAATCTCGCTTATTTGAGGAAATGAACTTTTTGAGTAGCTTAATGATTATCTTGTTGAATACTTCCGCCAAGCCGTTAGCGGCGGGATTATAAGCAGTTAAAGCCACATTCTAAATTTGGTATTTATCACAGAACTGATAGAATACTTGGCTTGCAATTTGGGGACCGTTATCATGGATGATCTGCCTAGGGACACCAAATCGATGGACGACATGGTGTTTGATGAAATTAACCATGTTAGAAGCTTTAACTTCTGCCAGTGGTATAGCCTCTGCCTACTTTGAAAAGTAATCAATTATTACTAAGATAAATCGGTGACCTTTCGTTAAGGAGGGGCTGATCGGTCCTACGACATCGATTCTCCATGCTTCAAATGGCCATGAAGTAACAGTTGGATGAAGCAATTCTGGAGGCTGATGTATGAAGTCTGCATGGATTTGGCAGGCCTTACACCTTTGAGCATACTGGATAACATCAGTTATCATGGTCGGCCGATAATATCCAAGCTTGTGTAATCGGTCCTTGAGTTTCGGACCTGGCTGATGAGCTCCGCATATACCATCGTGTGCTTCTTGAAGCACTTCTTGTGCCTCTAAATTAGAAAGGTAACGGAGGAGGATACCGTCATATGAACGACGATAAAGTGTCTTCAGTATTGGATTATAGTAAAAGCGGAGAGACCTTCGCCTAATAGATGCCACTTCTTTAGGGTTATCTGGCAGCAAACCATGCAAAGCATAGTCGATGAAGAAAAATCGCCAATCTCTCAGTTCAAGATCTGTCGAGATATTATAGACCTCTTTGGTTCTCAACATATGCTTAGAGCAGATAAGGAGTCGAGTCGCCACTGTAAGGTGATACTTGGTGTTAGCGTTTTTGCTAACGCAGCCAGAGCATCGACCCTAGTATTTTGGGATCGTGACATGTGACCGATGTAAAAGCCATCAAATAAATCAGCCACTTTGATGACTGCGTGATAATAAGGTACCAAATCTTCGTGACGGACCTCATATTCGCCTTTAACCTGATTGACAATCAGTTTTGAATCGTCATAAGCTTTAAGGTAGCGTACCCTCATTTCGTGAGTGAGCTGAAGACCAATGAGTAGAACATTTATTCTACCACATTGTTGGAGCATGATTTTGTCAAAGAAAATGCTCTAGGAAGGACATGGTTTTGTGGTGAGATAAACACAACCCCCATACCGGCAATGACCTTGCCTTTAGGGCCTATTCGTGATGCTCTATCGAAGAACATCTGCCAAACTTCATCCTCTGAAGCTATATTAGATTCAAAGACTTCATCAGGAATATCTTCATGAAGTTTTGAGCTTTCCGGATCCTAATGAGCAGCCAAGAACTCTGCAAGTGCCTGGCCTTTAACCGCCTTTTGAGGGACAAAGAGCACGTCGTACTGAGATAAAAGGAGGGCCCATTTAGCTAATCTAGAATTCAGTGATCCTGATTTCGTCATGAGGAGACGCAAAGGATTCACTCTAGAAATGACATGTATGGTTTGGCCGACCAAATAATGTCGTGTCTTCTGAATAGCAAAGACAAGAGCTAAGCATTCCTTCTCAATAGGATTATAGCGAGATTCTGCCCCTATCAGAGTCTTGCTCAGATAATAAATAGCTTGTTCACGATCATTATCATCTTTTTGAGCAAGCAGAGCACCAAGAGAATGGTCCATAGCTTTCACATAAAGTAGGAACGGTTTCCCTGATGTGGGAGCTACTAAGACTGGAGGTTTTGTGAGATATCTTTTGATATCTTCGTAAGCTTTTTGACAGGTTTGATCTCATACAAAAGACACACCCTTTTTCATGAGTCAGGTGAATGGTTGACAGCGGCCTGCGAGATTTGCGATGAATCTTCTGATATAAGCCAGTCTACCTTTCAGGCCTCTAAGTTCTGTGAGATTCTTAGGTGGATGAATGCTCTAAATGGCTTTGACTTTGTCCGGGTCAAGATGAATTCCTTTTGATGTAATAATAAATCCAAGGAACTTGCCACTCGAAACCCCCAAGAAAGATTTTGTCGGATTCATCTTCAGTTGATGAGCCCGCATTATGTCGAACATCGTTCTCAAGTCAGGAAGATGGTCATTCTTATCGCGGCTTTTGACAGCAATGTCGTCGACATAACATTCTACCGTTTTTTAGAGATTGATTTCAGAAAATCATACTCATTGCCTGCTGAAAAGTTGCTCCCATGTTCTTTAACCAGAAGGGCATCACGGTATAGCAGTATATCCCCAACGGCGTCTGGAATGAAGTATGCTTTTCATCCTCTGGATACATCTTAATTTGATTGTATCCTGAAAGGCTGTTCATGAAAGACATTCTTTCGAATCCACAGATATTGTCAATCATGACATCGGTGATGGGCAATGGGAATTCGTCTTTAGGACAAGCCGTGTTGAGATCACGGTAGTCAATACAGATCTGAATTTTTTCATTTTTCTTGAGAACGGGGATGATGTTAGTAACCCAATCTGGATGCTGTTCCTCCCGTATGAAGCCGCATGCAATGAGCTTATGAACTTCGGCTTCAATAGCCTCCATAACATTCGGGCGAAACCGGCGTTGCTGCTGTTTGACTGGCTTGGCGTCAGGCTTGATGTTCAGACGATGTATGGCAACTTGTGGATCAAGTCCGGGCATGTCTTTATAGTTCCATGCAAAGACATCTATATACTCCCTTACAAGTATCATTAATTCTTCTCTTTCTGTGAGTGATAAGCTTTCACTTATAAAGATGGGCTTAGGATGATCTTGACTACCCAACTTAACTTGGATCACCTTGTCTTCAGTAGGTGGTTTGCGTTGTTCGAATCGCTTTTCCCACTGGAAATCAAATTGCTGAGCCCATGGTTCCTCATCAATAGCTTCTGCTGGCTCCAATTGGCTGCTTGAAGTCATATTAACGGTGAGATTCTCGAACATCATTCCCACACTGACATCTGAGTCCCATTCGAAAGAAGAGGCAGAGTGTGATAGTGTTGGTTTGTCGTCTTTGGAATGAACTGTCGCTGGTGGTGTAGGTGCAACGTATCCCAACCCCTTGTGTGTGTTATTATAGTAATTTATCGGTTTCCCTCTTGGCACAAAGTTGCACATAAAATCACGTCTTCTTTTTTCGAAATTTAGGCCCTTCTTATGCTACAGGTTGCATCCCATTTTTCTCATCATATGGTGCGCTGGTCGCGCATAATGGAAAATTTGTGGAGTGTCTGAGTCTGAACTTGAATCCGCGGCTGCAGACCTTTGCAGTTAGGCTTTACCAAATATTATCGGTAATTGACCCTCTTTGGATGGAGGAACCACTAAAACGGATCCTTCTATGAATTCCACGGGTGTACTTGATGCACTTGGCTTATGTAAGGGCATGTGCAGAGAGCTACCCGTAACAGATTCAAAGAATTCAACACTCACAGGATAATCAAAGGAAATATTGTCATTAATTACCCATTCGCCCTCATCTTCAGAAGGAGTGTTACATTGGGGATTATTAAGAAATGCTACAATTGGTTCATCGACCAAAATGGCTGACATGTCTGCTTCGAACTCTGAATCTGCCTCATTGCCACTATCATCGTCGTCAGGTAATGATTCTTTTGATGTTTCACCGATCTTAATACAGGAGAGCGTCAGTAAAATAATTTTTCACCCCTTTGAATGGTTGCTTCTCAGCGAAGACAGTTCGTACTGTTGCATCATCTTCAACATATTTGAAGCACTGGTGCAGAGTGGAGGGGACAATCCAATTGGCATGCATCCAAGGTCTTCCTAATAACAGGTTGTATGATGTGTCAGAGTCAATAACATAGCACGTCACCTCTGACTTCAGGCTCCCTATTCGGCAAGGGAGTCGAATCTTTCCAAGTGGATGACTACTCCCTGCATTAAAATCGTATATTGTTGTAGTGGTTGCAGACAATCGATACAGTGGTATGCCAAGGAAGTAGAGGAGTCTTTTGGGGATGATACTGAGTGCAGACCCCGAATCAACCTGTACCCTTTCAATGCATGTCGAACCGATGTATCCGATGTAGTACAAAGGTCGATCGTGCTTGTTATCCTTGAGAAGCATATCCTCCGCTGTGAAGGTAATAGCAGGTACCTTTTATTTCACATGATGGCATTCGGGGCAAGAAGATTGAGTGTCATCTTTAGGGATTTCTGGCATATATGTCAGGAATGATTCTGAGTTAGCCAGTGCATCTCTGAGTACTTCTCTTGTCTCTTTCGAGAGACAAAGGAGCTCGTGCATGGTATTACGAGCTGGAAAATTAGCCAGCTGGACCAATATGTCAAAACGAAAGGGCATGTTAAGCCCTGGGCCTGAAAGCTTCTTCAGGACAAGGTCGAACTGGATTTCTCTCTGCTTCTCTTTTCCCATTGTCGGGAGTGGAGCCGGTGTGGATATTTGTACTGACATCGTCTGCTGTTGTGTCTCATCGGTAGCTTTCTCATACTATTTTAAGTATGATTTTTTAGATCGAGTACCTGTCTGTTGAGGTACATCAGCCTGTATCGTGCAAGCATGCTTTTCCCCTTCAGAATCGCTGAGAGAAGCTGATGTGAGATTGCCATCATCCAGGAGGATGGAGATAACATTGCAAGATTTGCCCTTCGACTTGGATTTCTTTAAATCCCATTATTCGTCTTGGACAAGGTCTGGGTGTATCCACATGATTTACCATGTCTCCAGTGTCAAGGGAACAAGACCCTTATTCTTTTGAGTTTTAGCTGAAGGATTCTTTACATCCAGTCGTGGTGCAGGGATTGGAAAGGTCCCGTCAGGAACTGTGACCTTTGGAGTTTTATCGAACTCGAGAGTCGCCATGTTTGTAGTGACTTTCTTTTGCTCTGATTTCAGAGTCAGAACTCCGGCATCAACTAAAGCTTGAATTTTATCCTTGAGGACAAAACACTTATCAGTAGGATGATGAACCATCCTATAAAAGAGACAATAATTGGGATCGTTCGTGCGTCCCATTTCATTAGGGCGTCGAATGTCTGGCAGCTTCAGTTTATTCCCTTAGTGGAGTAAATGTAATATTATGACCACTTGCTCGTCTTTGAAGGAGTACTGTTTCGGAGGAAACTTAGACTCCGGATTATTGAAGCCGCTCTTCTTGGCCTTCGAATGAACGTCTCCTGACAATTCAACGGACATAGTTTCTTTCCCTTTGGCTTAGGAAGACTGTGCCATGTCTCTGCACTCTTTATTATTCATACCCCATTTGCCTTTAGGGGTAGATGGTTTGAACTTCTTAGCTGATTTTTCGGCTATCTCAGCTTGTTCGACTAGTTCCTTTCAGGTATGGGCTTTGACAACCCCATACGAATCTCCACTTGGTCGAGAAAGTTATGCCTGCATGTTTGCAAGACCATGAGTAATGGCATCCCTATTGGGCACATCAAAGACAAGTTTCTGAACCGTTCAATGTAGTCGCGGACAAATTCGCCCTTCTTCTGTAAGGTAGAGAGGAGTTTGTCCATGGTCACCTCGGTAGCATCCTCGTAGAAACGAGAAAGAAATCGAGTTTCTAGGTCGATCCAGGAATTGATAGAGCCCGGAGGAAGGCTTTGAACCAGTCGAATGCTACCCCCTTTAGGGTGCCAATGAACAGTCGGCCATAATAGCATCATTGTCTATAACATTACCGATCTAAGACCAGAAGTAATAGATGTGCTGGTTTGGCGAGCTTTTACCATCATACGTATGTAACGTTGGTGGCTTGAACTTCGGTGGGTATGGTACTGAATCCCATTCCAATTGGTAAGGATGGACTGCCCCTACTTTTTTTAGTTTATCCCTCTAAGCTAGGGATGCGATCTGAGCTTGGATGCCCTTAAGAACTTCAGCGTCCATAAAAGAACTTTCCTTTGACTTCTCAGTCTTTGGTTGTTCATCGCTATGATGTTCTTCTTCATTACTACTGTTATCATTGTTATTTCGGTTAATGAGGAGTTGGGCAAGCATCTGTTGAATGTTGTCCAAGGCTTCTTGTTGAGCCTTAGAGGTTTGCTCTTGAGCTTCTAACCGTCGGCGGAGGTCATCATTTCTGTTATCAGCCATATGCACTGACACTCTATTTGTTCGTATCGAGCTGACTGTTGCTGAAGAGGCATATCCACTGTCTTTGTCCTCCTTATCAGACCATTGGAATAATCTTCTCATTGGTTCTGGTGAGGTTACTGTGGTTGAGGAGGATGGCTATTCATAATTGTAGGGTATTGCGACCCTAGATCTGGTGTCTCAGAAGACGCCTTCTTCATGCACCAAGACTTGGCATAATCCCAGACTATAATCTAGGTCTGGAGAACTGAGGGAGGAGAGTTAGTGGCATGCGGCGCTTGTCTGCCTCTACGCGGCTCTAGTTCCCTTCTGATCACATTGACGATGAAGAGGGTAGATCTGGTAGATCTTGCGATACGCTCCTTTTTGCGATGCTTCACAGGAGCTTATTGCGATAGTCGATCAAAAACTGATCGTCAGTTAAGAGGACTGGCGGGAATTGGTCCCAGGTGGCAATGGACTGAATGGACCGTCACCAACTGACATCCCACTTGTTGACAACAAGTGGGAAAAGTCTGGGGTAAGTCTGACTTCCGTTTGTTCGTTAAGAACTCTCGCAAGTCAGACGTAGCCAGGCTTAAGCGATTTAGCGTAGAGGCTCTATTGGATTGCGCATAGGATGATGCCCTATTTTCATCACTGCAGAGGTGATTAGTAGTAGATAGTGCTTTAGCTCTAGTTTCGCAGCTAAGAACTTTGAGAATGCCCTTGGGTGCTGAAGCTGCATAAGCACCACTATCAACACTTAGGGACAATCCCTTAGCTCCGCTGCGAAGGGAGAACTTAGCGATTGAGGAACCGGGGAGCGTAGCACGCTATGGTTCTTCATTCACTGCCTTGCTACGAAGATAGTTAGCACTAGATAGTGCTTTAGCTCTAGCTTCGCAGCTAAGAACTTTGGAATGCCCTTGGGTGCTGAAGCTGCATAAGCACCGCTATCAACACTTAGGGACGATCACTTAGCTCCACTGCGAAGAGCGAGCTTAGTGCTTGATGAATTGGGGGGCGGAGCACACTGTGGTGCTTTTCCCTCTACCTTGCTGCGAAGGAGGTTAGCACCGGTGGGTGCTTTAATTCTAGCCTAGTGGCTGGGAACTCCGTGCGTACCCTGAGGTACTATCGTTGTGTTTGCCATGCCATCAGTAAATTCTCTCATAAGAACGAGGTTGACGCGAGGAGTTGCTGCTCCTGAATTAGGCGAAGGTATAGTCGCCATTTTAGCTTCACAGCTGATAGTCTCAACGAAGCAGGCAGGCATCTTGCTTTTATCTTCGCGGGACAGGCGGACCTGTGGCGTAGCTACGCCTAAAGCTTCATATAGAGCTTTCTGTTTTAGCCTCCACATCTGCTTTGGAAGAGGAAACTTAGGTTCGCAGGGAACCTGGCTAGCCACATGCGAGGCTGAGAGGAGTTGGGAGGAGTCATCGTATGGTTTCTGGTCCGAAACCTTGGCCATTGTGACCTTTCTATGCTTTCGTGCGTGGAGCACTAGACTATCTCCAGAGAGGAGTTCTTTAAATTTTCCTTGATCGAAATGAACGACCAAGTTTTCGAAGGTATCAGGCTCAAGATTCTGACCCTCTTTGTTGTGCTAGAAGACCGTAGTAGGCTTGCGAAGACCCTTATCTGTCTCGACAGATACTTGCTTCGAAGAATTAACCAGAGGAGTTCCGGCTACGCCAACTTCCTTGCACTCAGCAGTAGACCCGAAGGTCTGATCGTCGTATTGCGACACTTGATTCTCAGCAGTGGAGAATGCATCCCCAGCGGAGTCGCCATCTTATTTTCCATTGATTTTTATAAAGGGGAAACTTACAAAAAAGGGGTTGAGGGGCTAAATTACAGGTAACTCTTTGAAGTAAAAAGATTACAGGTAGATCTCCTCTGAGATTTCTGGGGAAGTGTACCAGTAGAAATCTGATCAGCGCGCGATCACTTTATCCCTTTGACGATGCGATCGATCAGACAATCAGACTGCCGCCTGATAGGATTATGTCACGCCCCGCTTCCCAAAATAGGCGGAAACGGAGTCGCGACAAGAGTCGGCGACGTATATACGCGAGGAAAATACCCCACATATATACGCTAAGCCTAAAGTAACCTGAACAAGTTATAAATCTCTACCATAAATCACTGTAATAATACATATAAAGTCTAACACAATGATAGCAGATGAATAACGGAAGGAAAATGGCAACTGAATGCGATAAAGGTAGAATCAGGAAATAACAGGAAGATAAGAGAGATGAGAATACCAGAATCAGAGAGGGACTCAAGCTCCTTGAAATATGTACCGTCTCATCGAACACCTGCACAACAGAAACAAAGTGTCCAATATCTGAACGTGCAAATCCAGGGTCGTCAGAAAGCGACCTGATGAGTGTGTGTGTAAAAAGGAGACTCGTGCATATAAACAATGTGCATAGAATAATAACTAGAATAACTGCAGTCATATGATAACTAAATACAAGATAAACAAACAACTGAATAACAATAATATGAATAAGTGTGCAGATAAAAGACAAGTAAAATAACTGTAAACAAACAACTGATGTCTAGATGTGTATCCTAGCAATATCACTAATCTGGTATATAAATCTGGTGTTACAATCATATGTCTATCATAGTGATATATATGTACAATCAGGTAATTACGGTCAGTCACAATGCATTAACAGTTCATTATCACTTATTATGTTAGCGAACACCAATTGTCACCTGTAATAGACGCATCCCATACTACGCCTACTACACGTGTCAATCAGGGTCCTATGTTATTGAAATTAATAGAAGAGACATTGTCCATGCTTTAAGTGGGTCCCGTACATACCCGGGACCACGGCCTAGATGCCTGGAGCTGAACCAGGCCCTACCGCCAGGTAGTCAGTAACAGTAACAGTACTCACAGTATCACTGTGGAACAGTAAACTCACAGTAGCACTGTGGAACAGTAAACAGATGGGATGTCAATCATCCCCCGGAACCCTGCAGTGGAACCGTAAGTCGGCTGTGCAACCTATATCCTAGGTCCACCCAAAATACAGACGCTGTCTCTTCCATCAATTTCCCCAATCCCGGTGTAAGTTGTTCAATTACTTTATTATTGAATTCAGTAAAAACAATCAATACTCATGCTACCTATAACACTGGGACGATGCGGTGACAGTAACGATAAAGTACAGTAACAGTCAATCAGTAATCGTATACACGGTGAACAATATCAGTAACAGTGAACAGTAACAGTAACTGTGTATACGATGAACAATGGAATTGTACAGGATGTTACGGTCAACAATCTTTTCCCAGCAACTTTCAGTAACATGAATTTAATACAGTAACAGTCTAAACACCTCTAGCCAATATACAATCACATATATATAACCATCCCAAAATCTCATACTTGTACTGAATACAATACTAATGAATCTGCCAGCTCATAATTTTAATAGTCATCATGAACATCGAGTATCAATCCATAACGAGTAGTCTGGCACAATAAACCACCGTCTCAATATATCAATAATTAGTGATCAGTTCTCTCACCCTATCAATCAGCTCTGATCCTCAAGTCACCAATATATTCACATCTCAATAACTGAATAACCAATGTTTTGACACATCTATTCAGATCTCCACACCCCAGTCTGATCAAAGTCATCACACACTCTTACTTCTCTCAATTTCTATCAAGGTCAATCACAGGATCCCAAAGCTCAGTAACATATCAGATATATATCTAAGTTCAATCAGGTCATGTCAATTCAATCAATATCTATTCCTCAAAATCCTATTCATCCATCTATAGCCAATATCATAACTCAAGGGTAAAGTCCTCAATCCATAAAAGATTTAATAACAGTAGTCAGACTAAAGTTAGTCGACTAGGGGGAAGGAGCAAGTCGACTAGGATAAGTGTTAGTCGACTAACAAATATAATAAGTCGACTATAAAGGGTACTAGTCGACTAACAGGGAAGGCAAGTCGACTAACATATATAAGTATTGATCAACACAGAGGCTACACAACCTTCAAAACAGAAACTAGTCGACTAAGGCTATGATAAGTCGACTAGTATAGAAGTACTAGTCGACTATAGGAAATGCAAGTCGACTAATAGGAGTAATAGCCAGAAACAGAGAGTACAAGACCTACATGACAAAAATATAGTCGACTACAACTAGGATAAGTCGACTAATATAAGATATTAGTCAACTACGAGAATGGCAAGTCGACTATGGTAAGTTATTAGTCGACTATAGGGAATGGGGTAGTCGACTAGGATAAGTTCCAGTCAACAACAGAAAGTCGACAACTATTCTAAAAGGGAACCTAGTCGACTAAGGGCTATGGTAAGTCGACCAACAGGGGTATTAGTCGACTAAGCAAGTGGGCAAGTCGACTAATAAACCTGCACCTGCAGTTGAAATACACTGACACTTATTCCCACAATCTATCAAATACACTCATGCTTCACTCATGCACACATCAAAGTATACAGGTTCTACACTACCTCTATACACATTAAATTACAACTTAATCAAATGTATATAAAATGAGAGGAATAGAAAGAGGAAGGAGAGTACACTCACATCATGGGGGCACGGGCGCGTTCGCTCTCGCCTACGGTGATCCACGGCGGTCCACGGAGAGCCGAAAAATAGCTCGAAGTAAGATATCTCCCCCACATGAAAATAATTCACTTGAATTAATGCATACATATTATAAACTATAATTAAACATACTAGTTACACACACATAAATCCCCCAATCACCAACAAATATCCAAAGAGAGGGAGCACGTTACCATGGGGAAGAAAAATAGCGCACACATAACAATCATGCACGGCAACAAGGGCTGGAGTTGTTACTACGGTGGAGGAACTGCCAAAGCCAGCTGCTGCTGCTGCTATTGTGGCTGTTGGGTGGACAGGTGCTCAACAAGTGAAGAGGAGGAGCAGCCAAGGGGAGATCCGGGTGGCTGGTCTGCTGTAGACGGCAGGGAAAAAGGGCACGGGGCTGCCGGGGCGCGCCGAGGAGGAGATCCGGCTGCGGCTGTCGCGGTTGAAGGGGTGTGCAGGTGAAGAAGGTCACAGCCTGGGCTACTGGTGCGCTCCAGCTCGGCCTGGTGCTCACGGCCTGCTGTGCTGCCGCTAGATGGATCAAAGGGCAGCTGGGGATCTGGCCTGAGGTGCCGGGGCTTGGGCAAGGGGAAATGGCAGCCATGTTGCTGCTGCGGTGGTGGGGCGGCCTGGGCTGCCGGCCAAGGGGAGAGACCGGATGGGGGTGTTGCGTGGGTGGAGGAGTTGGATGCAGGTGTTGGTGGGATTTGAGAATCTAAATCAGTTAGGATTAGTATATAGATAGGTTAGTTAGGATTTGATCTTGTGGTTAGGATTTGGGATTATGGGTTAACAGGTTTCAAATCATGGGGATTGGGTTATGAATGCTAATAGGTAATGGGTCTGGTATAGGATTAGAAGTAGAGAAAAATACAAGGGAAAGAAATGAAAGAAGGAAAATTGCTTGAAATGACACACATGAAAAATATAAATAATGATATCAATAGTAATAATAATGACGACACCTCAATAAAATATAAAATAATTAATAATAATATAGATATTAATAACAACGAGTAATAATAAGTAACGTGATAATTAATGATTAATAAATACATGTACATATTAAAATCCAGTATATTTTATTTAAATACAGTACCTAAAAAATAGGGATATTACAGATTACCTTCTCGCCTGGTTCGGGAAATCGGGGAACAGAAGGTCGGTAGAGCCCCCTTGTTACTTCTCGAGCTGCCTCCGCTTGGGAATTCCTTCTCACCTGGTTTCAGAGATTCCTTGAGAGGGAGAAAGATCTTAGGGTATTAGCACCCTAATTAGAGAATAATTCTCTGAATTCTTGGAAGCAAGAGAGTAGATCCCTATCCTTAACCGTCTCTCCTCTTTCTAGCTCTCTCTTTTTCCTCTCGCCCCTGGTAGGCTATTTATAAGGAGGAGTAGGGGTATAATCGCCCTGAAAATCTGAAAACAGATTGGGTCAATCTATTTTACATCCGGTAAGTAGCCTCGCCGCGAGGCTAGAATCAGCTTTCTGCGAAGCTAGGAATAGCTGATCTCTTGATCCGCTCTACTAAATGAGGCATACACCCTTGATTCTTTCCAAATAACTGAAAGATTTCTCCTGATCTTCTTACCTGATTGGGAGAGTTAAAAGATTATGGAAAGCAACTGCCAAATTTGATCTCAATTAGATTTGATCTCAATTAGATTTGATCTCATCTGGAGATTTGATTGGTCAAAGCTGACCATAAAACTCCCGCAGCGGAGTCGTTGCGTTGAGCTTATGGAGCTGGGAGAAGCTGGCGAAGCTAGAAGAAAGCTCTCAGCGGAGCTAGATAGAACTTGTGGGAAAGTTACCAATCATTCTTTCGCGCAGCTGCGCAGGGCTTCGAGTGAAGTTAACTTACTACGGAGTTAACTGAGCATCTCCGGGTGAAGCTGTAAGTTAGCTCGCAGCTGTTTGTGAAGGAGCTTCCTGCGATGCTAAGCAACTTTGGCTTCTTATGCGAGACTTATCTCGTGGGCTTATGCGAGACTAAGTGTTGAGCTCACTTAACGTCTCTGGACCTGCTTGGGCCTTCTCACAAGCTTTTAAGAACAATCTCGGCTTACTGTCTGCTAAACTGGATCAGTAGAGTCCAAGTTGCTGATTCTTCTCCTTTGAGATGGACGAAGAACTGGTCGTCGACTTGTCTGCCACTTGTCTTTTGTAGATGTCAACAAGTTAGACATTATTCAGGCCAGTTAGGAATCTTGTCTTTTTTAGAGTGTCTACAAAGGTCTCCTATTTGAGTTTGACTTTCTTCAAAGATGAATTTTGGGCAGTACAAGTCGTGATTGTAGACGAGTACTTTCTTCGTGGCTTTGACTGAAAGGGCCAATGAATCAGTGAGAGATGCCAATGCATCTACATCCGCATTTTGCTAACGTGGTACATGGTCAATGTAGAAGCTTTTAAACTTCTCTACCATGTCAATGGTTGCATTATGATAGGGCCAAGTTTTCTTGTCAGACTATATACTCACAACGAGCCTGGTTGACGATGAGCTTTGAATCACCATATGTTTCAAGATTTTTTACTCCAATCTCTTTAGTAAGTTGCATCCCGATCAGGAGAGCAATGTATTCTAGAATGTTGTTGGAACACGACTCAATTAATGAGAATACACAAGGGATCACATATTTTTGTGGAGATGAGAGCATTATCCCCACCCTAGCTATAATGTTAACTGTGGGACCCATCCTTAATGCACCATCGAAGAATAATTGTCAGACTTGCTCTTAGAAAAACGTTTGGGTCATGTAGACTTTAGCGATCTCATTTGGGAGATCTTCGTAAAGTCTAGTTGCTCTTGGGATCTGGATGTTCAGCCAAGAAGTTTACCACTCCTTATCCTTTCGTAGCTTTCTATGGCAGGAATTGCATCTCGCATTGCGAGAGCAATATAGCCCATTTTGTCAATCGACTATTTAGCGATGATGGTTTCGTCATAACCAACCTCAAAAGATTAACTTTCAAAATGACGTGAATAGTCTGGCCCACTAGGTAGTGTCACATTTTCTAGACAGTAAAGACTAGACTAGACACCCTTTTTCGATCGAGTTGTAATGATGTTCCGCATCGATCATGGTTTTACTTAGGTAGTAGATTACTTGCTCATGTCCCTGATCATTATTCTTGGCTAGTAAGTCTCCTAGAGAGTGATCTATAGCTCGAACATATATCAGGAAGGGTTTCTCTGACACTGGAGCTGCGAGAACGGGTGAATGCGTGAGGTATTGCTTGATTTTCTCAAATGCTTCTTGGCAAGCATTATTCCAAATAAATGATACTCCTTTTCTTTATCAGCTTGGTGAAGGGTTGGCAACATCCTGAGAGATTTGATATGAATCTCTGGATGTAAGGCAATTGTCCTTGTGACCCTTTGAGTTCTCTAAGATTTCTTAGATGTTGCATCTCCTGGATACCACGGACTTTCTCTGAGTCAAAATGGATTTCTTTGGATGTCACAACGAACCAAAAGCATTTTCCACTAGCTGCCCCCAAGAAGGATTGGTAGGTTCATCTTCAGTTGATGCATCCACATGATATTAAATACTCTCTTCAGATCTGCAATGTGATCGCTTTTAGCATGGCTTTTTACTGCAATATCGTCCACGTAATGATCGGTCACCTATATTGCATATCTAATATCACATTCCCATAATTATTGTCTAATAAATTGTGTATTTAATCTTATTTTTCTTTAATTAAATGCAGGCCCGTTACTAATAGAGGTGGAAGAAAATTGAGCCCACAAACCTGCTTTAAATTCTGATTTAAATCTAAATTAAAGAAGGGATAAATATTCAGGAGGATAGACATGATCCCAGCTGAAGATCAATACATATCAGGGAAGATCACATCATATAAAACTAGTTAATTCAGTTTTGTATGAATCCATTTCGGTTAGCTTGAGGATTACCGAAGGTCAGCTCAAAATCAGATATCAAACAGAAAATTCGTCGAATAAAAGGGATAAAACCAAACACCAGCTATATCTCCCCCTAGATGTGGCCAAATGGCCACATCCAGGCCGCGGAAACACGGCTTTGGCCACGTTTCCATGTTTATCTCTTAGAGATAAGGGGATTGTTTTCTCCCCCCATCTCCTCAATCCTCTCCCCTCTGGGATTTTATCTATAAAAGACAGAAAGTTTACTGAAGAATGGACCGAAGACTAGTTTAAGTTTTTCTTTTTATTTTTAAGGTTTAGGATCTTTATTAGATAGCTTATGAGAAGTTGTGTCTCAGTTCTTAATCTGTAGTTCAGTTCAAAAACAAGGTGAGAGAGAGTGATTATAATCTAAAGTTGAAGTGACATCAATAAATATTCGTTGAACTTCTTTTCTTCTCCAATTCATAGGTATGTTGCATTTCAATTTAAATTTTTTTTTTTGGTAATGAGTAGCTAAATCTATTCTTTCTGGGCTCACTAATCTCTCCTCTCTAGTATCGATTCTTAATCAATATTAATTAAAAGACCCAACTGAGTCATATGAATGCCTTAAACTAAGCCTTGCTTATTGTGAGTGTTCATGAAGGCACATGAGGATGGGATTGAATTTTGAACTTAATCTTGAAATTAATCATTAAAAAGAACTTGTTTTTATTCCATACTTGCTTTACTGCTTTGATGGTTTAAGATTCAACTTAAGGAAAGATTTCAAAACTAAAGTTCAATTTCTAAAATAAATCATCTTATGTATTTTGCTTGATCTCTTTTAAGTACAAGGTTGAACTTTTTGCCTATGATCTCTTTGAGGCACTCGAACTTTCAAGAAAAGAATCTAGAGTTGGGTAAAGATTAGTGAGCCTGGATTCTTCTTTATTAAAAATAAACAAACACCATCACTCTTAAAGCCTTTTAAAAATTACATTCTCCAAAAGCTTTTCCATGTTTTAAGTTTTCTTTAAATTATCCCTCTACTCTCCATCTTCTTTTCGCATTAAAAAAAACAACAACACCATTTTTTACTTTTGAAATAATACATCAAAAAACTTTCATCGCATTCCTCCTCGTGAATCATGACCCGTTAGCCCAAAGGTACACGGTAATTCTCATTGCATTTACTTATAATCAAATTTTTAGCGTCATTGCCGGGGAGACGGTTTTATTATTTTTTAACAAGTTTGGTGTCTTCTTTCAGAGCCATCAAGAAATCAGATTTAGTGCTCAAGCATTGCAGAAGAAGACTTGCTATTCTGTGCCCCTACTCTAGAAAGTAGAAAACAGAATTCCAAGAAATTACAGTGCAAAAGCTTGAAAATTTTTTGGACTACTAAAAACTTTTTTTTGCAGGACGTATTGCTTTACAAAAATACAGTTTTTTATGTGTTATTCCTGCTATATCTGATATTCACATACCCTATTTTTAATCAAATAGTAATCTGATTGATTATCAATTGCTTAAGAAAATATTTAGACTTACATTCTAGGCTTTTGCCTAATTATGTTTCTTTTACAATTACTGTTGAAGAAAGCTGGAGACAAGGTACGTTTGCATAGTATCTAGAATAGGAACATTCTTAAGTGATTTATTTGCTTTTTGATTATTACTATTGCTTTATCTTGCACACTTACACAATCTATTTGAAGGGCCAAACCTAAAATAAGATAAGGTAGGAAAGTCTTTACCCTTCCTTAGCCCACAAACCATCTCCAAGCACGCACAGTCCAAGCCTAACTTAAAATCTAATAGACATTGGCCTTAAGGATATCTCAAACTCATTAAGAGATTATCTTAAAGGAAAGATGTTAGAATTTGACTCCTGTCAAATCAGTGTAAAGGACAGGGATTGAAGGGCGAAACCCCGAAGGTTAGTAGTTTGGCTTAATTAGGCCTGTCTCTTTTGCGCAGGTACCTCCCACAAATCATGCCCTGACCTGGCTGATTAGCTTGTTGTCCGAGTCTACATTATACCTCCTATGGACAATCAACCAGTTAGGAGTTGTCTAGGTCAGGATTTACCTTAGACTAAACTTGGTTGCTTTATCTTTTATTGTTGACTATTGGTGAACTTGTTTGTGAGAGTGTTTGCATATGCAATCGTGGTCGAGAGACCTAAACACATCTAGGTTAACTAGAAACACATCACCACCCAAGCATAAATCCAAACCTGATCTGGTTATGACTCAGCCAACATCCTTGCAGGATAGGTTCTATCCCATTAGAACCACACTTCCATCTTGTATCCAACTTTCATCGGTTAGTGAACACAATTTTGAGCTTAAGTCTCAGTTCATCAACACACTCCCTAAGTTTCATGGCTTAGAGCCCAGAGATGCTTATTTCTTCATAAGAGTATTTGTGGAAGTATACTTAATGATGAAAATCCCACATCTTGTAGATTATGCTATTAGGTTGAGATTTATCCCATTTGCTCTTAAGGACTTAGTCAAGAGATGGCTTTACAGCTTAGCGGCCGGCTCTATCACATTATGGGATGGTTTCATCAAGATCTTCTTGAAGAAATTCTATCTATGCAGTTTAAGAAAGAACCTAGTGAACCATTTTGGAGGTACTTTGAATGCTTCAAAGACCTCCTTGTCCAATGTCCTCATCATAGAATAGAGAAATGGAACAATGCAAAATTCTCTATGACAGTTTAGACTACTCAACCAAGACCCTCTTAAAAACTATATGCCAAGGGGATTCTTGCAAAAGGATGAAAAAGAAGATGGGATTTATATGAGAATCTAGCTGAAAAAAACCATCCAATAGGAACCAACTAATAAAAACTCTAGGAATTCAAACTCCATCTCTTTAAAAGGAGGTCGCCATTCAATCAAATCATTCATAGTTGCTGAGGCTAGAATAGCAAACCTAGTAAGAAAACTGAAAGTTTTAGAAACCAAGGAACATGTTCTAGTCAATCAAGTCAGCCCAAACCAATTTCTAACTCCGGGCAGTACTTACTGTCAAGCCATGAATTATGTGTTTGAGGAATGTCCTGTATTCCAAGCTCAACAACAATTTCCTTAACTGATAAATGCAGCCTTTTCAAGGCCCAATAATAATCCTTATTCATAAACATCCAATCCTGGCTGGAGAAAAAATCATCCGAATTTCTCATGGAGTCAAAATAACAATGACCACTCACGGTCAAACCATTCAAACCACTTTCAACACTCTAATAATTTTTCTAATCATCAACCCAACTTTTCAAATTACCATCACAATTCTTCCAATCATCCACCCAAAATTTCAAATTATCAACAAAATTTTCCCAGCTAAACCCCACAATCTTCCTCTAGAATCCTTAACTTGAGAGGAGAATGACTGATTTTGAAAAAAATATGGAAAGGTATATGAAGAACCAATAGTCTCTCATGCAAACAATACAGAGGCTAGAGGTTTAAATAAGCTAATTAGTCAATCCATAGAATGAAAGGTTAAAGGGTACCTTACCCAGTCAGCCATAACGAATTGTAGAAATTCTCAACAAGCCCATTTGGCTGAGGATCAATCGTTGAATCAATGTAATGTTGTTCATATATTGTGGTGGGGAAAGAAAGTTAATAATCAAGTGTCAACACTATCTAATTCCATTCAGCATAACCACACACAAGCATCCACCTCATCTAGTATCAATCCTTCCAAATCTGACGAATCTTAAAAGTATAAGTCAACCAGCTAGGTACACAAGCCTATAGTACCATTTCCTAATAGGCTGAAAAACAACAAGCATAATCTACACATGGATAAGATAATTGAGATCTTCAATCAAGTGAAGATAAATATGCCACTTCTTGATGCCATCCAACAAGTCCCAGCCTATGCAAAATTTCTTAAGGATATGTGCACAAGAAGGAAAGATTAATGTTCCCAAGAAAGTCTTCTTAGCCACTAATATTAGTGAGCTAGTATCAGTTTTAATCCCTATCAAGTACGAGGATCCGGGTTGTCCTACTGTAAATCACCTAGAGGGGAGGTGAATAGGTGATAATGCTAATCTAGAAACTAAATGCGAAAGCTAAAACAATTTTGCAATCACACTTAATACAACCAACAAGTGTAGCCGAATTCCCCGTGAAGGGCTCTGGACTAACTCCTCTTGATTCCCCTAGATAAGGGTTGAGGTGCTATATGAAGCTCTTGTGGTTAAGTACAAGTGAGGCACACACAAGCAAACCAAGCATATAAGAATGGGCAATATGAATCAATGCAAGGAAACACAAACATATACAATATGATATGATATGAATGATGCAATGCACAACACAAGTAAAGAGAGAGAGTTAAGAGACAATGGATCAAACGCAAACACAAAGATATGTTTCGAGGTTCGAGCCCCTAGCTCTACGTCCCCGCCTTCACCGAGAAGGATTTCTAATCCACTATCTTGTCCACCGAGGACTCCCACCGAGGGAACCTCCACCGAGGAGGATTTTTACAACAAGGGAGTACCGAACTCCTCTCTCAAACACCGCCTCACAACCGAGGGGTAGGCCCGTAGCCAAACAACAACCAACACCTCTACCGAAGAGGTTTACAAACCAAACTCCACCTCTCAATAGAGGGAGCAAACACAAGCCTCACCTCTACCAAAGAGGGAGCAAACCAATCACCCGATCAACCTCTACCAAAGAGGGATACAATAAGAGTAAGGGTGTTTACAACTTGGAGGCTCAATCAACTTCAAACAATCTCTTTTCCACAAAACAAAGATCCTAAATAGATTAGGATAGAATGATAAGCTCAAGTGGATATCAAGGTGTTTTTGGAAAGCAAATAACAAAGAAAAACTACTTGGGAAATCTCTTGTAGATGATAGAAATGAAAATCCAAACAATATCCCAAAAACCTAGTTTTCTTTGATCTTCCAAACCCTTGAAAAACAATAAAGATGAAATCTTTGAAGCTCTAAAATACTTTTTAAAACTTTAAAAACACTTCAGAAAGGTATGAATTTTTTCTCTTGAAAATCTTTTCTAAAATCCCAAAGAAATGGGGCATTTATAGGCCCAAAAGAAAACTAGCCGTTAGGCTGATCTGTCAGCCTGACAGGCTGGCGGTCGACCGCCGGTCGACCGCCAACGGTCATAAATATGACCGTTGGGCAATCCCGGTCGACCGCCCAGATACAGAGAGCAAAGCTCTCTGGTCCGGTCGACCGCCCGGTCGACCGGCCCACTGTGCTGCCAGGCGTGCACAAGGCTGTGCACGTCGGTCGACCGCACGGTCGACCGGCCCTTGGTTCAGTCGACCGTGCGGTCGGCCGACCTGGCCTGTCAGCCACTGTTCTGGGTCAGAAACTGGGGTTAAAAATAATTATAAAAATTCTTTTATATCTTCTAAATATCCCCAAAATAGTTTTAACATTTTGCATTGATAAATAAACTCGTGATAAACATTTAAACTCAAATATCAAGCATATGAAACCATTTTTGTGTTTTAACATTTTTACCAAAAACCAAAACTTGTATTTTATCAAACTTGTATTTTTCAATAGGAAATCTGATTTTTCCTAAAACTCATGAATAGGCATATCAAAACAAGTTTGTTTAAGATATGAAGCATGTATGTATATTGAACACATCTAATATACATAAAAATCAAGTAAACTTGTTTTGATCAATCTATTCATGAAAACCAAATCCAAAACATAAACTTGTGTGTGTTGTGCACTTGAGCATATCAACTATTCTTATCTTTACACATCGATCTAAACACACTAAACTAAAACTAGGATACCTAAGTCTTCTTGACGATCTTCATCTTCAAGCTGACTCGATCCCAAACGTGATCCACGAGCTAGGTTATGTATGATCTTGATGCTCGGGCCCTGGAATCACCAAGTGAAAGCTTCCAAACGCCTCTTTTTGAAGCAATCACCAACTAATATCTTGTTACATGATCTGAAACTAAAATCACAAGATTATTAGTAAACATAACTACATGAGTTAATCATCATCAAAACTAGAGAGGAAGGCCTCTGGGCCAACAATCTCCCCCTTTTTGATGATGACAAAACTCATGGAGTTATATATGCATGGATTAAAGTTAAGCTTCAAAGAAGCTCCCCCTTAACTCATGCATAAAACAAATAAACAATAAATATGCAATGAATGACAATGCAAAAACAATAAAAGGCTATAGATACCCAATGAAATGTTCAAAAATACAACATGCCTCTAGATACCAATTAAAATTAAACTAAATTAAACTTAATATATGTAAAACATAAATATGCATATATAAAACTCAAAATCTTTCTCCCCTTTTTGTCAATCATCAATAAAGGGGTAAAACCAAAACCAAATCAATAAATTTTTCTCCCCCTTTTTGTCTAAAACAAAAAAATATCAATATAAGGGTGACAATCAATTAAGATATCAATTGAACATATGTCAAAATAGCATCTTGATATCAATTGAAAGTAAACATAGATCAATCAACAAATGGTATATGCGATATACATTTATGAAGAGGAAGATGTGAAGCTTCCCTACATAGATACATTACATGAAGGAGGATGACAAGCCCTAATTCACATAACGTACACTATGCAATGCATAAGAGGAGATGTGAAGCTCCCCCTACATACGTGTACCACATAAAGAAGAGATGTCAAGCTCCTCAATACAAGATACACTCAACATGAATTTATATGTAGAAGAGATGTTAAGCTCTCCTTGCATATAGGCAATATAAATCAAAACTTTTGTATTTATATTTTTTTAAACAAAATTTTGAGATACCATTTTTAAAACGTTCAAATAAACATCTTGATATCAAAAGAGAGTATTTTTCTTTTTAAGTATATGATATCAATTTAAAATTTTTATTTTCTATCATAAAGAAAGGGAGTGGAGATACAAATACCAATTGAAATATGAAAATCGAATTTTTCCCCCTTTATGAAATACCAACAAAAAAAAATGCGCAAGCTTGAAATAAGATACCAATTGAAAATTGAATCAATTGAAACAAAGTTAAAACTCAAGCTTTAGCATAAACAAAATTTTGCGCTTAAAGATATAGGGATATAATAAGCACAAATAAAACATATATATGTATGAAAAGTTTAATACCAATCGAAATTGATACTATTTGAATTGAAAGCATACATACATACAAACATATATGTATACAAGAAAGGTTAAAATTGATACCAATTGAAAGAATCCAATGATACCAATTGAAACAACAATAATATCAAAGTATAACTCATATAACTAACCTCCCAACACATGCTTATATTTAAAATATTTTCAATGTAAAGCATACACAAGGCATGGTCTCCCAACCAACCGCCCTTGGATGGTAGGGGTTTTCAAAGAAAATAGATTTGAAAAATAAAGTGTGTTTGAAAACTCTACCAAATGAAAATCGCAACTAGTTATATGAAAACTCGTACGAAATCCTTCAAGCAAGGAATAAAATAAAGTTATTTTTCATGAAACATGAAATCCACATGATAATCAACACTCTAAGCCAATTAAGCATAAATATGACTCATGAAAACAAACATGAGTAAACAATAAATGTGAGTGTACAAATAAGATGTGAAGATCATAATCATGAAAGATGGACAATAAGCTCAATATTCCTTGAACATGAAAACATGAAAATCATCAAAACTATTTAATCTTCAAGTATATGTATGTCCTATACAAACTAAAGTATACATACATACCCAAACACAACGAGTCCACAAAGATATATGCATGAAGGCACGTGGCTCAAAAGGATGTATATGTATAACAATAATTTGGATAAAATGGACATATACATGAAGTTAAACATAAACACATGAAAACATGAAAAACTAAATTTCCATTAAAACAAATTTCATTTCAAGGTATATGTATGATTTGTCAACACAAAAAGTATACATACATATTCCTAAACACAATTGAGTCCATATGTATAGATTTGCATGAGAGGCAAATGACTCAAGGGGTATACATGTATATCTTAAAGTTTGGCAAAAATACACATATACATGAAATGAAAACTCATACACATAAAACAAATCTAAAAATAGGAATACAAGTTTAAAATGTATGAATCATCAAAACTAGATTATACTACCCATCTAATGGGTACAAATAGGCATTCAAGCACAAACATATATAGATTTATTTGTGACCCACTATATGCACAAGTATATACCTAGTTTTAGTGAAAACTAACATCTAAACATGTAATCAAGAGATGAAGCATAAAAACAAGATAAAAATCATCATGATAAACATAAACATGATTATTATGTCAATCCACATGTTATTAGAGTTATGATAAACAGATAGCTAAACAATGGTGAGAACACAAAAATGATAATTCATATTAAACATGGGTGTCTCAAAGGCTATACATGTATGTCAAGAGTCTAATAATCATGGCATTTTCATAATAAAAAACAAAACATGCTACAAATAATGAACATGAAAAGCATGCATAAATAAATAAGGAGTAAGAGACCGTTACCAAAACCTATGAGGCAACTTCTCCATGTCTCCAAAACAAGGTGGTCCTCCCACCAAACATCCCTTGAAAGTGATGCATCCAATTAATTTCCATGAAGCTCGGAACGCATCCACTCCAAGGTACCGCTACTCTCACGTCATGCGAGAGCCCACTCCTACATCAAATACAAGAGGAGTGGTCTTTAGTACCCATATCCTTTTGGGTCCATGGGGGTTAGTATCATTCCTAACCCAAATAAATTTATTTGCTAAATTTGAAACATGTATTCTATCATAACAAAATTAGCAAGGTGGCCCTTACGTCCACAATGTGTACAAGTGTACACATGAGCATACATGTGGTGATGGTGTCCGTGAGGAGCATGTGTATGCCGTGGAGGGTGTGCATGAAAAAATGGAACTTGTTGTTGGTCCTGAGATAATGCCAATTGCGGAATTTTTTCTGTTGGCACTTATGGATCTATAATACAAAGTCAACACAAATACTAAACAAAGAAGGATTAATGTTAAACAAATAAATAACTTGCAATAAAGAAAATCAAATCTCAGAAAAGTTTAGACAACGCAAACACGAGAGATTTATCCTGGTTCGGTCCTCGTGACCTACATCCAGTCCCCAAGCCACCCGCTTGAGATTTTCCTTTATCCTTGATTTTGTACACCCAAAATCACAACCATGCACACCACTTGACAAATCCCCTTTGCCAAATGTGTACACCTTCTCTTCCACGAAGAGAACAAACTCCACCTTATACAACTGCTTCTACACCAAGAAGACACCCCGTGTACAATGATTGCATTGAGTATTACAACACTTTCCTATAAGCCTTGGTACTGTATGTGAACGTGGACAAGATCTAGTATAGGAGAAACTTCATAGAACTTCACTAGAGAATCAGAATTTGGTGAAGAACTGAAGTGGGAACAGTTTTCAGGATTGGCAGAATTTTTGATCTTAGAAAACTGAAGATTATGATTGGTATATGGCCTTTGGATTAACCACCCTATGTATAGATGCACTCTAGGGTAAGTTAGGGTAGTTATAGGTGCCTTTTGAATGATTGAAACGTTAAAAAACGTTGCACAAAAGCCCAGATAACAGAAACCGTCCAACAGTTAGAAACTGCCTATAGTCGACTTGCCTTTTTAGTTAGTCGACAAGCCTAGGCAATTTCCCAAAGAGTAGTCGACTAGGTTTGAGTATAAGTCGACTAGGTCAACAAAAATTCAAGTGACAGGTTTCTGGTTAACTGAATCAAGTCGACTGCAACTAACTTTCAAGTCGACTGGACCAATGATTAGTCGACTATGTGCATAGGATTAGTCGACTACACTTGCTTATTAGTCAACTATGTTGACTGTCAAGTCGGCTAATGGACAAACAGAGAGTTGGGTTCTTTTGAGACACAACACTAGTCGACTAGGGATATTGGTCAAGTCGACTACACAATGGATTAGTCGACTAATATGGAATATAAGTCGACTAATGATCAAAGATATGTGTGTGTGTGTATCAAGGCTTTTGACATGCTATTTCACAATTACAAACCACATCATATCAACTCTCTTTGGGACATCTTGATCATGAAGAACTCTTGATTCGTCGTGTGTTAGAGCTCCAAATGAAATGCTTCACAAAAGTCTTCATCAAAACAAGTTCCAACATTCTCCCCCTTTTTGATGATGACGCTTTGTGTGTGATTAGTCTCTAATTTTTGCATAATTTTCATCACATTCTCATATTTATTTGATAAAAAATTCTGCTAATAATACCTTGCTTGCTTGACTCTAGGTCCATGGTGTGCAAAGGAAGAAGAAGACCAAAATCACCATTTAATTGGTGATTAAAAGCCTACCAACTAGCCATTGACTTTAGAGTGAAGATCTGGTCAGTACAGGGGGTCAAATCGCAAATCCCGGAAACACGCTACCCAAAAATGGGCGCGCGCCGCCCTGACTTTGCCGCGGAATCGCGGCATTGGCCGCGATTCCGCGGCAAAGTTGGCGCGCGCGCGCCCAGTTTTTTGGCCACGTGCAGTGCACGTGGCCCCCTTTCTCCTGGAGTCTATAAATAGCCCCCCTAGGGTCTCAAATGCAACCAGATTGGAGTTTAGGCAAAAGTTGTAGTCTTGTCTTTAGTTTGTTGTTGTTGTTGTGGTTCTTCTTCTAGTTTTATGTCTTAGCCATTAAAGAGAAAGAGAGAGAGTGTGTAAAGTGTTGTATTTGAAGGGTGACAAGATAATACAAGTACTACTTCTCTTCCTTCTTTCATTTACTTGTCTTTGCATTTACTTTTATTTCCTTGTTGTAGTGTAACTTCTTCTTTCTTCTTTACTTCTTTTACTTTGTTGTAGTGTAACTCCCCCTTTCCCTTTTACCCCTTTTACTTTGTTGCTTCTTTATTGATGGCTAACTAACTTTTTCATAGCATGGCTAACTAACTACTAACCCACTAATTTCTAACACTTGTTTTGATAACCCGTATGAGTCAATAGTGCCAAACAAAGCCTTGTGCAAATGAGAGCTATGGCATCTTAAGACGAGGGTTCTAATTCTAATTTATCTACAAGTATCTATTTTCTTATATTTCATACTTAATTTTCGTTTTGATGATCTATGAGTTGTGTTTTACTTGTTAGACTCTTTTCCTTTTAAACTTTGCCGATACCGATAGTGCACTCGAGTCTTCCCTTATTCTCGCCTTCTAACGGATCTTGATATGGGAATGTCCGAGTTTTTGCCGTGTAAGGCTAAGTTATAGGATGAACTCTCACTCGATTTTCACGTGATTAGTTCAATGCACAAGTGTCTTGTTTGCCTATGATCCATCTGAGGCTATCTTCAAAAAGTTAGAAATTAGTGGGAGCACTTAGTAGAAAGTTAGCCATGCATTTTTACAACTAAGAAAAAAAAAATCACTTTTACAAACCAACAAACATTTTCCAACAATTTCTAAAAACTTGTTTTCACTTTTCAATTCTTTATTTGGAAACAAGAACTTTCTTTCTTCTTGAACTTTGAAAGCCGCATCAAGCTTCTATCGCTCTCCCTCCTTGTGGATACGACCCGTATAGCCACTCGCTACTACGGAAGAATCGCAAAAGCAGTAACATCAACCCACACTTCCTTCTCTTATTTAATACTTGCTTTTTACGCGATCAAATTTTGGCGCCGTTGCCGGGGAGGGAACGGCTTTATTGTTCACTACTAAAGATTGTTCTTTGTTTTCTTTTGTGTGTAGGAGAAGAACCAAGGAGCTCACCATCACGGGAAGCAAAAGAGGTGGTCAAGGACATTGCGCATGATTTATTTGCCCTCGGAAAAATTCGTGTAAAAGCGAGTTTTTCCGATTGAAGTACTAACGCACTCGTTTGCAGGGTTGCCGAACGCCGCTAAAAAAAAAGTGCTTTCAATTTTTTTTTCGTTTCCTTGGATGCTTCACTATATGCATGTGTAATAAATTCAACAGAAATCCACTTGTTGCTTAATTAAAATTTGAATTAGACGTTTGCATTTAGGGCACGTGTCTATTTCAATTCATTTCAATTTCTGTTGAAGAGTGCTGGAGACAAGGTACGTGTGCATTCATATAGATTAGGACCAACATTTTGAAGTGATTTACCGCTTTGAGTGTTACCTTGTTGTGAATAACTGTACACTTGCACAATTGACTTTAAGGGCAAAACCCAAATAAACAAGATAAGGTGGGGTTTTCATCACCCTTCCTTAGCCTAAAAACCATCTCCAAGTGCACTCACTTTTTCCCAAGCCTTAATTAAAAATCAATAGACGTTGGCCCTAGGGACATCTCGGACTCACTAAGAGATTAACCGAGGTTGGAAATTGTAAGAACTTTACTCCTGCAAAATCGGTGTCTAGGAAAGTGGATTTAGAGGTAAAGCCTCGAAAGCTCCGTGGTTTGGCATAATTAGGCCCGTGGCTCCGCCCGGATACCTCCCCCCGAGCTTTGCCCTTTCCTGGCCGATTAGCTTGTAGTCGAGTTCCTACAACAACCTTCCCGGAGAATCGACCAGTTAGGAGTCGTCTAGGTCCAGGTACCTTAGACTAAGGCTTGTGTTGTTTTTTTCTCTCTTTTGTTTGTTTTTTATTCTTTTTTCGATTGTTTGTTGTTTTCACGTTGGTTTGGTGTGCTGAATGCAAGAGTGGGTGAGAGATCCATCAACTTTCAGATTAACAAGAAACACCTCGTTACCCTTGCATCCAGAACCGGTGATGGCATCACTTCAGGATAGATTTTACCCGATAAGAACTTCACTTCCATCTTGCATAAAACTTCCTGAAGCAAACGGAAATAATTTCGAGTTAAAGCCCCAATTCATTAACACTCTTCCGAATTCCATGGTTTAGAATCAGAGGACGCATACTTCTTTGTTAGGGAATTTGAAGAAGTATGCCTCATGATGCGAATACCCCAGCTAGGAGACGATGCCGTTAGGTTACGTTTCATCCCTTTTTCCCTAAAGGATCTAGCTAAGAAATGGTTGTACAGTCTGGCAGCAGATTCAGTCACTACGTGGGATGATTTCGTCAAGGCTTTCTTGAAGAAATTTTACCCAATTCACAAAACTGCCCTCATTAGGAAGAACATCATGCAGTTTAAGCAAGACCCGAGCGAACCCTTTTGGAGATACTTTGAGCGATTCAAAGATCTCCTAGCTCAATGCCCTCATCACGGTGTGGAGAAATGGCGTCAGTGCCAGATTCTCTACGATGGTCTAGACTATCAGACTAAGACCCTGTTAGAAACGATGTGTCAGGGAGGGTTCTTGCAGAAGGATGAGAATCAGGGTTGGGATTTATTTGAGGACTTAGCTGAGAAAACCCTGCAGTGGGAGCCAGCCTCAGAGAAACCTAGGAATTCACAGTCTATAGCTTCAAGAGGAGGGCTCCTATCTTTAGAAACATCCATAGCTGCTGAGGCCAAGATTGCTACCCTGATGAGAAGGATAGAGGCTCTAGAAACAAAAGAGCCTGCTAGTGTCAACCAGATCAACCCACACCAATTCACAATCCGGGTTGTTCATATTGTCAGGCACCGAACCATGTCTTCAAAGAGTGCCCTGTTTTCCATGCCCAACAAGTGCCACAGGAACACATGAACGCGGCTTACTCACGGCCGCTTTACAACCCCTACTCACAGACATACAATCCCGGTTGGAGGAATCATCCCAATTTCTCCTGGGCCCCCAACAATCCTCCTAGGCCCAATTTCTCCAACAACTTTCACCATCCTACTCCTCCACCACCTTTTCCCAGTCAAGCCCCATCTTCCTCCTCCCAAGGCTCTCCAATGGAAAGAAAATCAATAAATTGGAGGAGAGCATTGAGGCTTTCATTAAGTCCCAGTCTGCTTTCATGCAGAACTAGGGACAAACTCTGAACAGTCATTCACAAGCCATATCTAGGTTGGAATTGCAGATGAGCCAGTTAGCTAGCTCCCTAAGTGAGAGACCTAAGGGTACCTTGCCTAGTCAGCCATTAGTTAACCCAAAAACCTCCAACCAAGCATATGAAGTTCAGGATCCATCTCTCAACCACTGTAATGCTGTTCACACACTGAGATCTGGAAAGAAGGTAGACAACCAGGTCTACCAACCAAAGAGTCCAGTCCATCCTGATCCCAATCAAGCCTCCACTTCTGCTAGTGCCTCCCAATCCGCTCCACAAACATCTGATAAGGACCAAGCTACTGAACAAGTTCATAAGCCTGTAGCACCCTTTCCCATAGGCTTAGGAACAACAATAAAACATGCACATGGAGAAAATGCTAGAGATGTTCCACCAGGTTAAATTGAATGTGCCACTTCTAGACGCTATCCAACAAGTCCCGGCTTATGCCAAATTTCTGAAGGATATGTGTACTAAGAAGAGAAAGACCAATGTGCCCAAGAAAGTGTTCTTGGCCACTAACATAAGCGAAATTCTGTCTGGTCCCATTCCGGTGAAGTACAAGGATCCCGGATGTCCCACCATTTCCTGCACCATAGGACAGACCAAAATCAGTAGAGCGCTTCTTGATCTGGAGCAAGTATCAACTTGCTACCTCTCTCTGTGTACCAGCAACTTGGGTTGGGTGAGCTAAGCCCAACTCGAGTCACCATTCAGCTAGCTGACCGTTCTGTGAAGATCCCGAAAGTGGAAATCACAGACGTCCTCATCCGGGTCGGGGATTTCATTTACCCCGTTGACTTCATTGTTCTAGAGACCCAACCTGTGTCAAATCTTAGGTCTCAGACTCCCGTCATCTTAGGGCGCCCGTTCCTAGCCACAGCCAATGCCATAATTAACTGTAGGAATGGGTCCATGCGATTAACTTTCGGAGACATGATGAAGGAAGTCAATGTCTTCAATCTTGGAAGACAACCTAGGGATGTCAATGATCAGACGTTTGAGGTCAATTCCATTGAAAACCTGACCAGTGAGCATGGGGAATGCTTGGAGATAGAGACTGAGGCAGAATTCGATCTGGAGGATGAGGAATTCAATTTAGACCAGATCGTAGATTCAGCAGTGGATTGGGCATCAAGCCCCAGTGTACCGTATCCTAAGATTGAAAGCCCAGAGATTGCCTCCAATAAAGAAACACCTTCCTTAGAGCTTAAAGACCTGCCTGAACACCTCAAGTACGCCTACCTGGGCGAAAAGGACACCTTGCCAGTCATCATAGCATCCCACCTGACTGCGCAACAAGAGGACAGCTTAATGTCTATTCTGGAAAGACATAAGGAAGCCATTGGATGGACAATGAAGGACATCAAGGGAATCAGTCCAGCCATAGTGCAGCACAGGATTCATTTAGTCGATGAAGCAACCATTAGGAGGGACCCACAACGTAGGCTTACCCTCTCATGCAAGAGGCAGTGAAGGCCGAAATTCTGAAACTATTAGATAATGGGATTATTTATCCCATTTCTGATAGCCAATGGGTTAGCCCGTTCATGCGGTCCCAAAGAAGGCTGGCTTTACGGTAGTAGAAAATGAGGAAAAAGAGTTGGTACAAACAAGATTGCCTACCAAGGTTCGTGTTTGTATCGACTACAGGAAGTTGAACGCTGCTGACCCGTAAAGACCATTTCCCACTACCCTTCATCGACCAAATGCTTGAGCGTTTGGCTGGACATGAGTACTACTGCTTTCTGGATGGATACTCGGGATACAATCAAATCCCCATTGCTGCAGAAGACCAGGAAAAGACAATGTTCACTTGCCCGTTCGGAACCTTTGCTTATAGGCGCATGCCTTTTGGATTGTGCAATGCTCCTGCAACGTTCCAACGGTGCATGCTTAGTTTGTTCTCTGATATGGTGGAACGTTTTCTTGAGATTTTCATGGATGACTTCTCCATCTACGGAGATTCATTTGATCAATGTCTTCATCACTTAGAGTTAGTGCTACAAAGATGCATTGAGAAGAACCTAACTCTAAACTGGGAAAAATGTCACTTTATGGTGAAACAAGGATTGTCCTGGGCCATGAGATTTCACGGAGAGGCATAGAAGTAGATAAGGCTAAGGTAGAAGTGATTGCTAAGCTTCCACCCCCCAAAAGCATCAAGGATATTAGATCCTTTTTAGGGCATGCTGGGTTCTACCGACGGTTCATTAAGGACTTTAGCAAATTGCTAGGCCCTTAACTAACCTGCTCGCTAAGGGACGTGCCCTTTGACTTCAATGAGGAAAGTTTCAAGTCATGGGGGAAGCTTAAGCAAGAACTGATTTCTGCACCTATCATTTCTGCCCCTGATTGGGCCCATCCATTTGAGATCATGTGTGATGCATCTGACTTTGCTATTGGCGCTGTTCTAGGACAGCGAA
>JAVJIF010001856.1:0-65801 GCA_038442645.1 Agave tequilana
AAACTCAAGCCCTAGCATAAACACAAACATTATATGTATGAAAAATGGATACCAATAGAAATTGATATACTTGGAATTTAAAGCATACATACATACAAAACATATATGAGTATACAAGAGATCAAAATGATACCAATTGAAAGAGTTCAATGATACCAATTGACATAACAATAAGTTCAAGTGTATACATCATATTCTCTACCACCCAATCATAATTCAAGTTTTAAAGATTTTCAATTTTAGGGCATACATTGAACATGATCTCCCATCCTACCGCCTTAGAAGTAGGGGTTTCAAAGATAGATTTGAAAATGTAGTTTTGTTTGAAAATCCTACCAAAATGAAGAACACCGCAACTAGTTAAGGAAAACTTGTTAACTAGCACGAATCCTTCAAGCAAGGAATAAAAACAGAATTGAAATTCACATGATAATCATCACTCTAATCAATAAAGCATAACTCATGAGAAACAAAACATGAATATGAGATAGAATGAGTGTACAAATAATATGTGAAGATCATAATCATGAAAAATATTTCATTAAGCTCAATTATTCCTTAAAACATAATTCCATCAAAAACATGAAAAATCATATAAAACTCATATTTAATCTTCAAGGCATATGTATGTCTAATACAAGCTAAAATATACATACATATCCAAAACTCAACGAGTCCACTAAATGAATATTCATGAAGGCACGTGGCTCAAAAAGATGTATATGTATAAGATTAGTTTGAACTAGATAGACATATACACGAAGTTAAACATAAATACATGAAACATGAAAAACTAAATTTTCATCACAACAAATTTCATTCAAGGTATATGTATGAATTGTCCAACATGAAGTATACATACATATCCCTAAACACATTGAGTCCAAATATAGATTTGCCAGAAAGGCAAATGACTCAAGGGGTATACATGTATATCTTAAAGTTTGGCAATACAAACATATTCATGAAGTGAAACACACAATCATAAACAAATTCAAAATGGAATACAAGTTTGAAAAGTATGAATCATCAAAACTAGACTATACTAGCACATCTAATGGGTTCAAATAAGCAATCAAGCTCAACATATATAGATTTATTTGTAGCCCACTCTATGTACAAGTATATAACTAGTCTTAATGAAAACAAACATAAAACATATATTCAAAACATGAAGCATCAAACAAATATAAAAGTCATCATGATAAAACTAAAACATGATTACTATGTAAATTCAATGTATTAGATTCATGATGTACATTATAGCTTAACAAAAGTGAGAACACTAAATATGGGTTCATATAAGCATATGTGTCTCAAAACTATACTGTATGTCAAGGATCTAATAAACATGGAATGAACATACTAATCCATAGACATCAAAAAAAATATGCTATAAACTATCAAAACATGCTATAAACAATGAGTGGAAAGCATGTAAACATAATAAATGGGAGTAAAGGATTGTTACCAAAACCGAAGAAGCAACTCTCCTGTCTCCAAAACATGGTGGTCATCTCCACCAAATCTTCCTTGAAAGTGATGCATACCATATGATTTCCTTTTAGTACGGAACGCATCCACTCCAAGTGTCATCACTCTCACGTCATGTGAGAGCCCACACCTACATCAAAAATAATAGGAGGGTGGTCTTTGGTCCCACATCTTGTTGGGTCCATGGGGGTTAGTCCCTTTCTACCCAAACAAATTTATTTGCTAAATTAGTAGTATGTAACCTATCAAAACAAATTTAGCAAGGTGGCCCTTACGTCCACAATGTGTACATGTGTACACATGAGCATACATGTGATGGGTGTGTCCGTGAGGAGCATGTGTATGCCGTGGAGGGTGTGCATGCATAGAAGATGGAACTCGTTTCTTTCGAACCAAGGATTCAAGCGTGTATGGTTCTTAGCACATTGGCTCATAGTGGAGCCCAAACAATCTACTCTCTTCTTTAGCATACACATATCATCATTAATCTAGAAGAAGAGGTACATGCATTAGGTAGTCTAGATGAAGAGGCTACACTAGCATGGCAAACATGTGCATCCATTTTATTTTGCAAAAAAATTTTTTCTTTAAACATGCATCCAAATCTTTAGAAATTGAAGCAATCTTAATTTCAAAGAATCATTTTCTTTTAAAACAAAATCAACTTTTGAAGACAAGTTTTCATTTTTCTTCAAAGAACATGGCAATCATTTTATTTTCACAAAGTATTTTCTTTAAGTGCAAGATCAAGTTGAGATTTTTAATGAATCCCTCTCATATGGACCTAACCTTTTCTTGCAAAACACAATCAAGTCTAGAATGCAAACACTTATTTTCTTTTTCAATATCTAGACTTTTCTTTTTCAAAATTTTATACTTCTAAATTAATTTTTCACACACAATAGATAGTTCTTCATTTAAAGCATGGGGATCAACAAAATCATTGAAGAACTAGCACAATCATTACTATCTAGTTGAGTTTCCGATTGTACCTCAAGGGAGTCATTCCCTTGGACCATGTAGCATTGTTGTGGTGGATTCTCCACTAGATTCCTCTTCTTGTTGGATTGGACTTGAAGCTTGGAGGTGTTGGTGGTTGTTGTCAACTTGTTCCACACTGCAAAAGCGGAATCAAGGTTAGAAACACTCATAAGATAATCTTTAGATAAAGTGCTTCTAATGGCCTCTAGGGCTTGTGCATTGGCCCCTATATGATGCAATCACCAAGATAACATCTCTTGGTGGCGGCAAGGAAGACATGTAAACCTAGGGTCTTTAGGTACATGGACATCTATACTTCCAAACATCAATGTAGGAAGGGTCAAAGCTAGGAGGGGTCATGAAGTCCAGGTAAACTATATATGAATGTGCAAACAAACAAATGCAAATGAGATTAGCAAGCAAATGGATCGCTCCTAGGATGTTAAGCCTAAGTATCAGGAGCACTAGCTCTGATACCAATTGAAAAACACCTAGAGGGGGGTGAATAGGTGTAATTGCTAATCTAAGAAACTAATGCAAACTAAGTGCGCTAAATGCGGAGCTAATGCAAATTATGCACAAACTAATACAATACAACAAGTGTAGCCGAATTCCCCTTGCGAGGGCTCCCCTTGACTAACCCCTTGTTCCCTTGAAATGGGTTGAGGTGCTATGTGAAGCTCTTGTTGGATGAGTACAAGTTAGGCACACACACACACAAGCAATCCAAGCAATAAGAAATATGTGCACACACAATCAAGCCAAGCAATCAAGGATAAATTACAATATGAAAGATGCAAGGCAACACAAGCAATGTATATAATATGAATGCTATGAAAGTATGATGCTTGTATGAAATGATGCTTTGCATAAATGTAAGAGAGAGAGAGTTAGAGAGACAATGGATCAAAACGCAAACACCAAGATTTGTTTCGAGGTTCGAGCACCTTGCTCTACATCCCCGCCTACACCACCGTGTAGGATTTCCACTATCTCAACTCCCACCGAGGGAACCTCTACCAAAGAGGATTTCTTACAACTCTAGGAGTACCACTCCTCTCTCAACAACAACCTCCTCACAACGAGAGGGTTAGGCCCGTAGCCAATACAACAACCAATCCACACACCTCTACCGAAGAGGCTCACAACCAAACTCCACCTCTACCTAAGAGAGGCTCACAACCAATACCACTCCGATCACCTCTACCGAAGAGAGATACAACAAATGAAGGAGGGTTTACAACAATGAGGTTTACAACAAACAACCTCAAACACTTCTCTTTCTTTTCTCTTATCTTTTTCCCAAAAACAAGATCCTAATAGTTTAGGATAGAAGATAGCTCAAGTGTGGAAAACTAGGGTTTGGAAACTAGCAACAAAGAAAATCACTTGGGAAAATCCTTGCAAAGATATAGAATGAAAACCAAGACAAATCTCCAAAATATTCTTTCTTTGATTTTTCCAAAAACCTAAACAATAAAAGATGAAGAATTAAAGCCCCAAACACTTTGAAAACTTGTTTAAAACCTCTAGAAACCAGAAATTTTTCTCCTTAAAAACTTGGCCAAAATCCCCAAAGAGATGGGGTTTATATAGCCCTATACAAAACTAGCCGTTAGGCTGAGTTGGCAGTCTGACAGACTGCCGGTCGACCGGCCCGGTCGACCGCCAACGGTCAGATTATGACCGTTGGGCAACTGCGGTCGACCGGCCCGGTCGACCGAAAAAACCGAGAGCAGCAGAGCTCTCAACTCGGTCGACGTGCCCGGTCGACCGTGTCTGTGCTAACAGACGTGCACGTTTGTGCACGTCGGTCGACCGTAACGGTCGATCGGCCCTTGGTGCGGTCGACCGTCACGGTCGATCGACCAGCTGTCAGCACAAAACAGGGTCAGAAAATTTTGGAAAAAATTTATAAAAATTTTATCACTTCTGAAAATTCCATAAAACTGTTTTATCATTTTATGTTGAAACATAAACATGTGATAAAAAATTCAAGACAATATATCAACATATCAATTCATTTTGAGTCTTGCAAATTTTATCAAAAACAAAACCTTGTATTTTGTCAAACTTGATTTTTCCAAAACATGAATAGGGATATCAAAATAAGTTGTTTACCAAGTTAAAGCATGTATGTATAAATAGAAAACATCTACTATACATATAACATATGTAAACTTGTTGAAACTATTCATAAAACCAAATATCAAATCATAAAACGTGTGTGTTTTGTGCACTTGAGCATATCAACTAAACTAAGCTTTACAAATATGGATCTAAAACACAAACTCTAAACTAGATACCTAAGTCTTCTTGTGGATCTTCCATCTTCAAGTAGACTCGGTCCAAACTCCGTGATTTCCAAGTGCAAAGGTATGATCTTTAAGCTTTGGCACCGGAATCATCATGAATAGCTTCTAATCATCTTGTTGAAGCTAATCACCAACTAATATCCGGTAATGATCTGAAACTTAGAAACACAAGAATATTAGTAAACATAACTACATGAGTGTTGATCATCATCAAAACTAGAGTGGAAGGCCATTGGGCCAACAATCAATTCCCAAAGAATTCCTTTTCAAAATGATTTCCAAACCTATAAAACAAACCAAAGATCAAATCTTTTAAAACTCTAAACACTTTTGAAACTGTAAATAAACACTTGAAAGTATGAAAATTTTTCCTTAAAATTCTGGCCAAAACCCTAAACAAATGGGTATGTAAAGGCTCCAAAGAAACTAGCCGTTGGAGCTGATTTTCAACTCTGGCGGCTAGCGGTCGACGGCCTGGTCGACCGCCAACGGTCAAAAATCCGACAGTTGGAGCTTCGGTCGACCGGCTTGGTCGACCGCAGCCTGGACAGAGAGCAGAGCTCTCTACTAGTCGACGGGCCCGGTCGACCGGCCCAGTCGACCGAGGCTTCCAGAGAGCAGAAGCTCTTGGCGGTCGACCGAGTCGGTCGACCGGTCCCTCCAGCAGACTTGGCGTGCACGTTCTGTGCACGTCGATCGACTAACTCCTAACTCGGTCGACCGGTCGGTCGACCGGCAGAAGCCAGAACAGGGATTTCAGGACTTGAAAACTTGATTTTATTAACCTATAAAATCCCATAAAAACTCTAAAAATCCACAAAAATAGTTTTATCATAATACATTGATATACAAACTTGTGTGAAAAATTTCAACACAAATTTCAAACATTTTGAACCATTTTGTGACTTACAAATTTTGCCGAAAACCAAAAACCGTATTTTTCAAACTTGGATTTTTGAATTGAAAATACACTTTGTCCAAAACATTCAAATACGAAAACATGATACTTAAACACTTTTAGGCATATAGTATATGGATATAATCCAGTATACATGAAGCACATATATATCAATATTTTTGATATTAAATCAGAAAAATATATTTGTTGAAACACAAAACTCCAAACACATGAATAGGCATATCAAAATAAGTTTGTCTAAGATGTGAAGCATACATGTATATATAACATTTCTAATATATAAAAAACAATGAAAACTTATTTTGAATCTATCTATTCATGAAAACCAAGATCGGGTAAACCAAAACCGAAAACCAATAAACATGAAAACTAAAACAAGTGTGTGTTGTGAACTGAGCATATCACACTATCTAGTCTTTACAAATGGATCTAAACACAAAAATAAAATGTACCAAAGTCTTCTTGACGAACTCCGTCTTCAAGCTGACTCGATCCAAACCGTGATCCACCGAGCTTGACTCCAACGAGTGCTATATATGATCTTGATGCTCGGGCTCTTGAATCACCATGTGAGAAGCGCCAAAACTCTTTGTTGAAGCTAATTACCTACTAATATATTGGTAAGAATCTGAAACTAAACATCACAAGATTATTAGTAAACATAACTACATGAGTAATCATCATCAAAACTAGAGTGGAAGGCTCTCTGGCCAACAAAGCCCCCCTTAACACATGCGTATATAAGAATAAGATATAAAAGAGATAAATGTATAATAAAAGCATATATAAAGGATATAACAATTAGATTCATATGCCAACCATCTAAGCATAATAATGATACAGAGATATGAGATGTATGCACAAATGTTACCTCCATCCATCCAGAAATACCTCCAGCCTCCAAATAAGTGGTAGATGGTTGGATCAACAGGGAATAAGAAAGAATACACAACCAAACACATATACCATATAGAGACAATAAGGATAACTGCCATATCAGAAATAAATATGTTCGTACATGCTTAGAGGTTCATGCCAACCTCAAAAACCAAATACAAACACGCAGCACGCAAAGCATATGTCCATAAAACAAAATACATATCCAACTCTAAATATAGAAAATAAAACATAAAAGCATAAAAGCTAACTCCCACAATAACTCCATCAAATAACTCTCCCACTTTTTGTCATCAACAAAAGGGGTCAGCCCTCCTAGAAATCAGGGTCTTCAGGAGAAGCTGGTGCCTCGGAACAGCAGGAGGAGGAACCCATGCGTCAAAAGGAGGACCCATGGCGGAAGTGGCTGTGAGTGACCACTCAGAAGAGGAGCCGGCCAAGGTTTCCTGTTGTAGATGTCATGGACGCAGGTCTGCAAATAGCGAATGGAATCACAAATGTGATTGAGATTATTGTCCACTCGCTACTCTAGCCACTGAAAGTGAGCGGACATCTGCTGACTATGCTTCCGAAGCTGAGTGGAGAGAGCATGATAGGGATCAAAGGAAGCAGAAGAAGCAGAAGAAGATCCTGGATCAATAGCAGGAATGATAGGTTGCGGATGAGAAGCAGGAGCACGCTTCCTAACACGCATCCTCTTGAGGAGAGTGCTGTTGACGTCAGTTGACGATTCGATTGACCGTTCAGTGAAAGATCAAATCGGAGTTGTTTTAGAAGACATGTAATAAGCATCCAAAGGGCAAGTGCTGGCTTGGATCAGAAGATGATCGGACGTCATGTAGTCGATGATGAGTTAGGAACATTAATTCTAATGCCTTTTAGAAGGCAATAGATCAGGAGAGGAGTAGAACCCCTAGCGTGACTATGCTCTCCTGATTTTAACAAGAGGTTATAGAAAATGATTTTAGCAAGACTTGAGCTGTGAGAGTGTAATACTTCACCTCCTTATTCCTAACTAAAGCGGGATTATCATCATCGTGAAGAAAAATGGATGCAGTGTGGGCAGACTCACTGTCAGGATAAGCAAATTCATGAAGATCCACATTATAAATATCTACCCCTTCACAGGAAAGGTGCAGGACATTTGCAAATTTATCAAGAGAAATATTTATATCCTTACCCATAACTCTAGACCTAATATGTTTATGTTGGAAAGACAGGTTAGAGTAAAAATAATGTACTAATTCAGGGTAAACCGGTCTTTCATGGTGATAAATGCTCAGTGAGCTAGTACTCAAGATATTTGCAAGATTAAGGTGCTCAAAATCACTAAGCACCAGTCCTATCAGAGATGATATTTTTATTATAAATATAGTGAATCTATGAGATGCATTTTGGGAGATGAAGGGGGTAGATGATGATTCAGGGGTTTCTCCTTCTCAGATCGGGATTTTGGATATGATGAGGATTAAACAAGATAATAGCACGAAATAAAGATAGATAAACAAGAATAATAAGGAAAATTGAAGAGATTAAGGAGAAATTTTAGTTAAACCTCAAAACCAAGAAAAATCCAAAAAAAGTTGCAAATATGGAGCCTGAGAATGATTTAAACAAATTTGTAGGATGAATTTTGGATTGGAAGGAGTTTTAATGGGGTATGGGTTTGGGGTGAGGGAATTGAAGAGGGAAAGAGAGAGGAGTCGGTTGGAGAAGAAAGAGTGGAAGAATTAGGGATTTAGGGCTTTATAAAACCAGGTGAGAAAACAGTTTAACTGACTACCGGTCGACCGGCACAAACTGAGAGCAAATTCGGTTTTAGTTGGTCGACCGCCGATCGACCGGCTTTAGGTAAAACAATATTTTTAATCCAGGTTATCTCGGTCGACGCCCGGTCGACCGGGCCTATGACAGGCTAACTCGGTCGACTGGTCGGTCGACCGTAACAGCCCAAAACACAGTATAAAATGTTTTGATTGAAATTTAATTTTCTTTTAAAAGGAATTAGAGATTGATATAAAACATGAAAACAATGTTAAAATTATTAATAGGAATGAAAAGACACATAAAATTAATTTTTATTTTTATTATTATTATTGACAACATAAATTTTTTTTAATAATTAAGCCATAAATTTGAGATATTGAAGCCGAATACCCCTTTAAGGGTTCTAAACTTCTCCTCAACATTCCTCTAGACAAGAGTTTAGGCGCGCAATTACTATCTCTATTTATTTGTATAATGTTGGTTAATAAATTTTCATTTTTGACAATATACTTATAGAAACATTATTAACCAAAAAAAATCTTTGATACATGGACAAAAAAATTTGACTAGTATAGAAATAAAGCAAACTAAATACACAATCTCAAGTATAGTCAAGATACTCAAAAATAAGGGCATGCAAGTCTATATAAATAAAGCTTGTTACAAAATGAAACTAGCAAATCCTATGCATGTATAGGTCTAGCTAGAAATAAAGAATCTTAAGTGGAGAAGTTACCAAACCACGGGCAATCTCCAAAATAGGTGCCTCTTTGATAGCAATGCAAGTGACGATTTGTTCGTTAAGCTTGACGCATCCACCACCCGGGCAACATCTCCCCTAAGTCTTGTAGGAGGATGACGTACCTTTATCAATTAAGTTTGGCTTGTCCTTTGATACCAAATCTTTTTGGGTCCTATGGGTTTGGTATTTTCTCGAACCCAAACATTCTTATTAATCATGTTTAATTTTGCATAATAAAATTTTGCTAAATGGCCTTTGCGACCATAATAAGCACAAGTATATATGTTTCATACATAAATGCATGCCTGTGTGATGTGAGTGTGCAGTGTGTGATACATGAGGAGTGCATTTCCTTTGAGTTTTCCCTTAGGAAACATAGATGCAAATTTGGTCATGTCAAATGCACACTTTTTCAAAGTTGCATCCAAAACCTCAATGCGTTTTTGAATATCCAAAAATTCATTTTTATTACAAGAAATAATTGGGCTTTTGCCCTATAAGTAGTTTTATATTTTTCAAAATCTATTTCATTTTCTCAAAAGATTTTGATAAATCATTTTCTCATTTAAAAAAATCTCAAATTTGTTCTTTAATAAATCATTTTTCTTTTTCAATTTTTATTTTGAGTAAGGAAAATTTCATATCTATTTATAATTATTCAAAAACATGTGCCAATTCATCCATGGTCAAATCCTCATCTTCTAAAGAGTTTTCTAGGTTTACCTTAGAACCTTCATCACATGTGCCATGAAACACGTGTGTGGTGTTGATGGTCCGTCTCTCGTATCCCATGTGGCTACCATTGCCTTCTTTTCTTTTGCACGTTCTGGAGGGTGTAGCTTGTAAAGAGGGGCAATCCATAATTAGATGACCCGCTTTTGCAATAGAAGCACGAACCCGTTTTCTTCCTTTTCTTTTCAAGTCTTCCTTGAGGTCTTCCTCTTCGGAAGTTGCTTTGTCTACTTTCTTGTAGAACATCTTGCCCACTTTTCTAATTAGCGTGGCAAAGTCCTCATTGTAGTCTTCCGATGATTCTTCTTTATCAAAGGAGGATGGAATCGCCTTGAAAGCTATTGCTTTCTTCTTTGGAGCCTCCCCTTTTTCTCTCACCTTCATCTCCATCTCATGGGTTTTGAGATTACCGATGAAGCAGGAGAGTCCATGTCCTCCCTATCATTTAGCTCCTCGAGTGTAGTTGCCTTAGACTTCCCAAGATTTAGGAAGAGCTCTAATGCCTTCTAAATCTTTTGGTCATTGTCAATCATGTCACCTAAAGAGGATAAAGCATTAGTGATCTGGTGAACCGAGTGAGCATTTCATCTATACTTTCATTTTCAAGCATATAAAATTCTCATATTGAGAACGGAGCAAGTCAATTTTGGATCTCTTGACTTGCGACGTCCCCTCATGAGTAATGATAAGAACATTCCAAACTTCATAAGCGGATTTGCAATCAATCACACGAGAAAGATCATCTTCATTTAATACTTGTGTAAGTGCATATTGGGCTCTAGCATTGGCCTCATAGTCCTTAGCAGTTGCTTCAAACCTTGTATCCTCATCACCGTGAGATTCAACAAATTCTTTGGTAATGAATTTTGCAACCTAACTCCTAGGGACCTTAGGAATAGGTTCATTTTAACCTTCCAAATGGGGAAGTTCACCCATCAAATTTAGGTAGGGACTTGATGCTAGAGAAGTCAAGTGATGCAAGAAACAAGTTTAGTGCACAAATAAACAATAGATGCAAAAAATAAATATAGCAAAATAAAGAGGATCTCCCTAAGGTGGTTAAACAAAAGCTAAGGTTAGGCTCTGATACCAACTGAAAATCACCTAAAGGGGGGTGAATAGGTGATGGCTATACTTAAAGGCAAATAATGCAAAATTAAAAAACAACTTAGCAATAAGTAATAATAATTAGATAGATCTAGCAAAAGAGTAAGCAATATAAGTGCAAGTAGAGAGAGAGAGTAGAGTTTAGAGAGATAGTAGACAATCACAAATACAAAAATATGTTTCAAGGTTCGAGCCACTGCTCTATGTCCCTGCCTTCAACATGATGAAGGATTTTCACTATGAACGATCCCACCTGATCATCATCAATTACAAGTTCTCATTAGAACTCTTCGGACATACTTGTCCTCTCTTACGGTGCCACAACACCAACTTGGATCTCACTAGCTCGCTCAAAACCGTAACCTCTACAACTTCTCAATCGAAGAAAACGGTGAACAACACTTGACCAGAAAAATAACTCACAAGTACAACCCTACAACCAAGATAAGGAAGTGAAACACTTAAGATTGTGTAGTGCAAATAGCAAATAGAGAAGTAGAGAAAATGGCTCAAGCTAAAACATCAAATTTTGGTAATAGTTGGCTCAAGAGAAAATCTTTTGCAAAGAGGCTAAACTTTGAAAAACTTTAATATAAGGCTTGTAAATCTTATTGTTAAGTTGTTTCATACTCCCACTATTTATAGGAATGAAAATAAGGTTAGAGATCCGTTGGGAGAAAACCCAATAAAAGACAAAACAGAAAACTAGTCGTTGGGAGCCAACTCAGTAGATTTTCTGCTATCGGTCGACCGCCAACTGTCGGATTTCTGACCGTTGGGAACGCGGTTGACCAGACGGTCGACCGTGGATCCCAAACAGAGAGTAAAACTCTCTGTCGATCGACTGGAACAAATAGAGAACAATGCTCTTTAACACAGTCTACCGGCCCGGTCGACCAAAGTTCATTTGTGCACTTTGGTGCACGTCGGTCGACCGCCCGGTTGACCGACAGAGCAGTTTTGCTCTGCCAGCGGTCAACCGGCCGGTCGATCGGCTGAGGGCCAAAACAGGATTTTGGAAATCTTTTTAAGACAAAATTTTTCCAACAAAATTTCTTTCGATATATGGATACAAAATAGAGTTCTAGGGCTTTGAGGAAGTAGAGTATGATCATAGATCAACCCCAAATAGATTAGAACTATATTTTCATAAAAAAAATCTTTTCTAAATGAAAAACTAGTTTTTCAAAACTTGTTTTTCGAAACCTGATTTTTCAAAACTTGTTTTTCTAAAACTCGGTAAGAAACCAAGTAATAAAATTTTTTGTTTGAAAAACATAAAGAAATATGAAGTGTGTGTGGTGTGTGTGTGTGTGTGTGTGTGTGTGTGACAATCCCATAAGCTATCAACTTCTTTCATCTTGATTTTAACAAATATCTATAAACCCTAACTAAAATGGAAAATGGTAAAGATACAAATCTTGAAACAGTCTTCTCGATATTGCTTGATCCTTAGATCTTCTAGTGTGCTAGGTTCTGGAATCTAAATCTTCTTGGCTTCCAAATGCGTAAGCTTGTGATGGAGCCGAAATGCAACATATGTTTTTACCTGAAACTTATTTAAACAATTTTATTAATACCTAACTACATATGGTTTGTTTTCATTAAAACTTAGGGCTAATGACCTTTAGGCCAACAGTCTATAAGCATAAAATGATAAGAATAAAATCATTAGGTTATTAGATACATAGGGTTTAAAGGTTTAATGTAGTATTTGTGATGTGTCACTTTGTGAGCACAGACATTGAGTTGAATCACATAAGATTTAAAATGATGTTTGGCTTATCTTTTTAATATTATTTCTTCTTTTATGTATAACACTATCACATACCCATAATGGAAAATCTTTAATTTGGTGCATGATAGATAATTTATTTTCTCTGGATATGCTTGATTAGCATAATTTTGTTACCAAGTATAATCCCTCATATGGTAAAAGGACTGAGAAAAGCGGCTCACTGTGTTAGTCATCAATATCTCAACCATCAATTGTTTGGTCAGTGGCTGTATGAGTCTCTTCCTACTCATGTGTTAGTTAAGTTGGGCATGATTCAAGTAACCAATGTTAAATCTAATATAAGCCAAGGCTTCATTCTTCATATATATATATATATATATATATATATATATATATATATATATATATATATATATAGAGAGAGAGAGAGAGAGAGGGAGACTTGTGTCATTCCGAAAGGATTCGAGCCTGAATCCTTCTCACTCAAATATAACCTTCTGACATTCGAATACAAGATCTACTCCATTGAAGTTGATCTATATTATTTCAAGTATCTATAAACCAAAAATTAAGTGTTTTGAATATTTTTGTCCATCTATCAAGCGGCGCAAAATGGACGGCCAAAAGTAGTGAGTTAGTTAGATTTATGTCTTTAGGTATACAAATTCTAGATCTGGCCATTTGATCATGATCTAAACATTTAAAACCCCTGCAAATCAGTTTTTACTAGGTTCAAATGTTCTACAGCGTTAAACTGACCAACTTACTATTTAAGCTGTCCGTTTTTTTCTACTTGATTGTATGGGTAAAAAGTATTCAAAACACTTGATTATTTATTTATAGATATTTGAAATAATATAGACCAATTTCTACATAGTGGATCTTGTATTCAAATATTAGATGTTGGTATTTCAATGGGAAGGATTCATGCTCGAATTCTTTCTGAATGACACAAGTCTCTCTCTCTACACACACACACACCCTTGCTCAAAATTACACTTATTGTTCACATAAGAGGACCAGCTTAATCCATCATGCATATGCCATACATCCAAATAAGAAACTTCCTAAATGATTCCTTATATACTTCTTTAATCTAATGTTTAAAGGATGGAAAATTCTATTCACACCCACCCTCACCCTTATCTTTTCACCTACTATTCAATTTCAAGTTATAATAATTTGCACTATACACCCCTAAAACTTCTCAAAATATGATTTTCTGTCTTGTCATCAGTTAAATTTAAAATTACTCACTGAGCCCCATCAAAACAAAACCCTTGCCTTTTCTAATCGGTTTCTCCTCCTCAGCATACTTCATTAGACTACCTCTATCTCCATGTCTCATCATTAGCAAAGCCCTCTCCATCTTCCTCTTTTTGAAGCAAATCTGCCATCTAATTGCCAAAAGAATCAGAGAATATGAAAAGTGTATGTGATTGATTTTGACTCTGATCTTAGCAATTTAACCATGCAGCGAGAGCTATACGGGTCGAACCTCAGGGAGAGATGCGATGGAAGTGTTTCAGTATTATTGTTTCCTTACACCTTCTTCTTTTGTTTGGAGAATTTAAAGAAAGAGATTGCTTGAAAGAAGTTTGATTTTAATATCAATGTAGAAATGATCATAACCTACTAATAATCTACCACCATAAATAAATAATACCAACTAGAGATTACATGTATACCCTAAACATGATAGATTACCCTAGAACTTAAGTAAAACACATAATATGTTTATAAAAAGGTTCTAGTTGAAATAGCCTGTAAGATCCCTAGTTGAAAATACTGTATTTTTATTTTCCTAAAGTATTTATTTAAATTTAGTGCTGCTATTATTGTTGTCATTATTATTATTAATTAGGATTATTATTATTACTTGGTAATAATTACCATTACTAATTAAGGTTATTGTTATTATTTATTATTTTTAGTAAGAGTTATTGAATTTATTATTAGTACTATTTTGTATTTATTACTATTATGACTACTATTATTATTATGACTTGAATGTTTATATTTTTAGTAATAGCATTATTTCCTTTCCTTGTATCCTTGATTCTACCCATACCCGTTATCTATCCATACCCACTTCTATTCCTTGATTCCATAACCCATTACTCGTTATCCTCTTTTACACCCAATACACAAGATCCTACCCGTTAATCCGAACACCCTTTACCCATTTGGATCCAAACCCGCTACCCTCAAACCCATAACCCAATACCCTTATATATAATCTATTATCTTTTCCTAAATCTAACCCTAACCTAATCTCTTCCCTAATCTCCCCATCTCAACAGCAGCCGCCCCACCTCCCTATAGTCGAAGCCCCATCACTTCTCCATGCCGCACGGTCCGCGGCAGCATCCCACGCCACACCAGGCCGCCTCCCTCCTCCGCGGCACCATCCTTGATCATCTCGGAGTCATGGGTTGCCTCCGCGGCCTCCGCCGGCAAGCAACCCTTGCCATGGCCGAGCTTTTCTCTGCGTGAGTGAGTTTGCTTACTTTCTCAAATGACTTGTGTATTTTGCTGTTTCTGAAAATGATAAAAAGCTTACAACATTACTTGTTTTAAAAGGACAGCAATTGAATTTTGTGTTCCTACTGTATGGAGAACAGATTTATGTTTTTGTGTTTTACATGATTGTTTAGTTTTGGTTGGTTAAATCGGTCCTGGGTACCACATTGATATTAAATACCTTAAATTAATCTTATAATAATAATAAAAAAAAGAGTTAATTTATTATGTTCTCAATGTATACATAATTGAGCTAAACAAATATGCTTAATGGAGAGATAGGTTCTGCACTCAAGCTGTATGATGAAATGCTGCAGCAGAAGTTGCGTCCGAATGTGTTTACTTTTAATGCGTTTGTGGACGGGCTCTGTAAGAATGGGATGGTGGAGAGAGCTGATGAGATGTTTGAGAGAATGCAGGAGGTTGGATTGGAGGCAAATAGTGTTGTTTATACTTTGTTGATTGATGGGTATTCCAAGGGAGGGGTTTGACATGGCGATGAGGTATTTGGGGAGAATGCTTGACCAGGGGATGGGGCTTGATGTGAAGGGTTATGGGGTGGTTGTGTTGGGGCTTTGTAGTAATGGTAAACTGGAGAAAGCTTGGACATTAGAAGAGAGGACTACTTAAATAGGTGTTGCATTGATGCATAGGAAATTGCTAAACTCACTGGGCTGACCGTTCTGAAGGGTTATCCAAAAATATGAAGCTAATACCCGGACAAGTAATTCTTTGGTTCAAGTGGCTATTTGAGTTTGTTCTGCTGTGTGAAGAAAGATAGTGAAAGTTATGTGCTTCCCATTTTTGACTATCCCATGATGAGAACGTGAAAACTAACATGTGATGAAGCAAAGCGTGTATCAACATGATGCTTATGTCTGTATACAGGGATAGGAAGTGGTAGATATGACATTGCTTTACCAATATACTGATTTACTGATACTTAGACTGGCATTGACTTAGTTAGAATTGAAAATTGACCTATGATATACTTATATGGATCTTGATCAGTTTACAGAGGAGTTTGATTTTTTGGATTGTCATTATGTGTGTGCGTGTAGCTTACCCTTGAAATAGATATGTAGCATGATTTTGATTTTAGATTATTAAACGAAAGATCTTTGGATTTACCTAAATTTTATTGATTGAGTACTGATGATCTTATCGACGTTGGATACTGGATATAAAGTGATCTAGATTTCTTGTGATTGAGGACGTTACCCTCTTTAGCTATGAACTTGATTATAGTTGGATGAATATGGTTTTGTGGATATTTCCATTTCTTACTTGTGATCTCGGGGTCTGTTACATAGTTGATTTTGAGGATACCAATAGACTGTTATTTATTGTTGTTACTCAGTGATAGGGATAGAATTATTGTGAGAGTGAATTCATCGTTATCGATGATATTGTATATTCAGAGTTTATAGCTTTTACTATTTGATCTCTGTTATTGGTGACTCGAGGATCAGAGTAGATTGACATGACGAGAGAACTGGTTATTGATTCATTAACTTATGGTTACTGTACCGGATCACTTTGGCATGGATTGATATTTGACGGTCAGGATGACTATTGAGGCTAGGTTCATGATGACTATTGAGATCGGCTATTGTTATATGCAGTACAGGCATATGAGATATTGACCAGTTCCAGATGAGACTGGCTATTGAGTAATATCTAGTTCTGTTATTGTTTTGTTCATATTATTGAAGTTACTGGGAAATAATTGTTTGACCGTAACCACGGTACAGTCCTATTGTTCATCGTATACACGGTTACTGTTACTGTTACTGTTACTGTTACTGATATTGTTCACCGTGTATACGATTACTGATTGATTATTACTGTACTGATATTGTTACCGTCCAGTAGCATCCCAGTAATTGAAATGGCATAAGATATTGATTGTTATTGATGGCATTACCACTGACTGTACACTAGACACCTTTCACGGGACCTTGACATATGACTGTATTACTGTTACTTGACATCTAATACTCCTGTACCCCCTGTATCCATGTCTCATGCACTGTTGACCTGTTAATAGCACAGTCAAACCGGCGTCCGGCGGTTTGCCGCCTGGTGTCGGGATTGACGAGGATGTATCCCACAATCGTGCTAGCGTCCGGCGGATCTTGAAAGGAACTAAGTCCCACGTGGAGCAAAGTGCCACACCATACACATGGTGGGGGCCACCTCTTGAATCCACGGGGGCCACCTCTAGAATCCTGTTTCCCTCAGAGCAAAGTGCCACACGGAGCAAAGTGCCACACCATACACATGGTGGGGGCCACCTCTTGAATCTGTGGGGGCCACCTCTTGAATCTGTAGGGCTATCTATTGTACGTGACGCCTGATGTTAGCGTGATATTGCATTCTCAGTGCCTATTAGCATCCACACGCACTTGTATGATGATAACCCCTAGGATGCATGTTATTTGGTTCTCTTTCCTATTCGAACAATGATACCCGCATATCGGAGTTGGATGAGTTCTACTGGATGTGCGGGCTCCAGGGTGAACTGTCGGATGTTGTGGGACGCCGGTGGGAAAGTGATAAAGATAACGTAGAACATTACTGATTTTTATTGAATGAATTGAATGAACACATTGTGTTATACCCTGAATGGTTACCCCTACCTTATGACCCATGACTGTATACATGATTATAACCAGGACCAGACTTATGACCAGACTTGGATACCAGTTTATTGACATGTGATGGATACCTATATTGACATTGATTGCATATTTACAGTTGTGCCATTTGACTGCTATCTGTATTCATGTTTTCATCATATGTGTTACTGTTCAGTTATTTATTGTGTTATTTAGTCTTTCTATCTGCAGTTGTCCTTATTATATATATGCACATGGTTTCTTCTGCACGAGGTGTTTCCCCTTTACACACACTCATTATGGTCGCGTTCTGACGACCCTGGATTTGCACGTCCAGATATTGGACGATTGTTTTATTGTGCAGGTGTCGTTGAGACCGTCCATAATGCGAGGAGCTGGACTCTCTCTCCTTCCCTTTCTATTCTGGCATTCTTGCATTTTCTTTTTCTGCTATTATTCTTTAATTCCTGTATATCATACTTAGCTTCTATTCATTCCTCACTTCATTTGAAATCATGTGTAGCTTTTATATGTATTATTGCAGTGATCGCTGATATTTTTAGTTCTGATTTATAGCTTGTTCAGTTATTTTTAGGCTTAGCGTATATACGTGGGGTATTTTCCTTGTGCATATACGTCGCCGACTCTCGTCGCGACTCCGTTTCGCGTATTTGGGAAGCGGGGCGTGACATAGCCCTAGTTAAAATTTAACATTAAAATATCAAGACAATTGTCAAGCATAGATTAAGAAAAATAGTTAAAGAGTACTAGAAAGAAGTTGACCTAATTATCATCATCATGTGCCTTCAAGAAAAACCTAGGGTTTAAGCATGTATGCAATCTAACAAGGTTCTAGTTGAAATAGCACTAGTTAAAATTTAATATTAAAATATCAAGACAATTATCAAGCATAGATTAAGAAAAATAGTTAAAGAGTACTAGAAAGAAGTTGACCTAATTATCATCATCATGTACCTTCAAGAAAAACCTAGAGTTTAAGCATGTATGAAATCTAATTAGGTTCTCTATTAAATACTATAGGTCCATGGTGGTGATATTAGCAAGTCATGAATCGTGGTGGAAGTAAAACAAGGCATGATTTTTGAATAAGAGAATTGCATGAAATAAAGAAGAAAAATAAAGAACAAAAAGCAAGTAAATAATAAAGGAGATATGGAAAGAACAAAAGCACCTTGTATTGATCTGTCACCCCAAATTACAATGGCTTCTCCTTCTTACAAATCTCTTTAAAGTAAAAGAAACTTGAAAATTATAATGAAAATTTGGAAAGAAGATGATCTAAAGAAAAATCTAAACTTGAGCTTCTGAGATGTCTCTCCTCTGTTACTCTTCAGAGGTATTTATAAGAGATTTAAGAAGTAGAATCCCACACAAACACCTCCACCAAAACTCGACACACGCGGCCACTAGAAGGCCATGTTTTCACGACCAAAAAGGCTTATCGTGGTTTTTTTATGGAGTTTGGTCACGCGTTTTTGTGTATGACTTCATCTCATCTATTCATGTGGAGATCTATCCTCAGATTCTGCGTTTGATCCTCAAATTTTGAAATATTTTGATCTTTAAGATCAAGTTATCTCGAAATCTGGGTTAAATTCAAATTTTCTCCCGTTTATCTTCAACTTATGGTGCAAGCAACTGGAATTTAAATAGAAGTCTACTGTTATCTTCAAATGGAATGAGAATTTATCTTGCTCTATCCTTTTTCTTCCTCGAGGTTTAAATTAAATTAATTTAGAACTCAAATTTAAAGGGATATAATAGAAGCTTCCTATATCTTCCAATTAATCTTTATTTTCATAATAATTGTGGGCTTTTGGGCTTTCTCTTGGATTATGGAGGCATGCACATTATTAAACTATAAATAAATTAAATAGTAATGTTTTACAAAATAAGTATGAAAATGTGACTAAAAATACGTATTATTGATGACCAATCACACCCCCACACCTATCTTTTTGCTCGTTCTCGAGTAAAATAAAAAGAAAAAAACTAATCCAACTATCCTAATCTCACTTTCGTAGGAATCACGATTGCACTTTGTACATGCAATAAGTCATTAAACCTCTAGGTTAGCCCTAAAGAACGAGTATTGTCTTGTGAGGGTTCTCAGTGAATTATACCCACAAAAGTAATAAAGAAAGAAAAAAAGGTTAGTATTTTGAAATTCCATTTTTGAAAGAGAAGAATATTTGAAATATTATTTAGGAAATCAAGTAATTTATAAGTCTTATGATCACCAAATTATTCATTCTTATACTTAGTCTCGAAGCAAAAATTTTATTACCAATTTAAATTAGGATTAAAACTGAATTTCACACTTAGTCTTTTATTTTATCTTAAGTCATATGCACCTTTATGACCGTGAGTTTTTAACTTGAAATTCTTTAAATTTCAACTCTTATGCCTTGTATATAATTTTTTTCTTTTTCTTTTCTTTTTTTTTTTTTTTTGCAGACGTTCAAAGTATTACCACTTTGTTGCCCTTTAAGCACTTCTTTTTTTAATATGTATAACTAATCTAATTTTCTTTTGTATATGTATCAAGGCTTCTTGAAGCCCTAATACCTAAATAATTGATTATTAGATGTGTTAATACATATATTATATTAATATTTTTTCAAACTTACCTAATTACCTTTCGTGTAACTATCAAGATTTTCTTAGGCCACCTAGCTAATCAATAATTAAACCTGTTTATTTATATATATATATTTTTTTTTCTAAGGCACGAGAGTATTTGTATCGAATCCTAAGTATGTAAGTGTATAAAGTATGCATATTTCATCAAGGTAAAAATCAAGGCTAAATTAATTTTTTAATTTTTCTTCCTAAAACTAAAAATCAAACAGATAATTTTATTTTGATCAAGTATTAAAAAATTCTAATTATGATTTTCCTATTCCTTAAAATTAACTTAAATTCTTTCAAAAATAAATCAAAATATTATTTTCTTTCAAAAAGTTTTTAAAGGAAAGAAAAGAAAAAAATTTGTTTGTAAAACCTACCTATATTAGTATATGTTAGCATGTTAGTAAACCTTCCCCCACACCAATCGCATACATTGTCCTCAATGTATGAATGAAATGTATGAATGTATGAAATAAAGTATAAGAGAGGTGATGTTACCAATTTGCATGGTTTCTTCCCTCGAGCTCGTTTTTCATCATTTCAATGTGTCCTCTTTAGTGGTGAAATTAGAGAGATCAATCTTTTGTCAGCTTTGTGTTCATTTTCTCCAACTTATTCATCACTTTTCTCAGTTTTTTCTTACTCTTCTTCCCTCTGTTACTCTTCACAAATTCATTCTTGTTATACAATAGTACATAAACAATTTGAATACCTAGAATTTGAGCTTTTCCTCATATATCTCCTCAAGATTTGAATTAATCATATCTTTCGGAAGTATATAACTAACCAACGCACCCCTAATTGATTCATCCAGACAGTTAAGTTCATTTTCGAAGAGGTTTTTAGAACTTTTATCAATTTAAGGTTCTTGAGTTATGTTTTCAACTGATTGATCATTAGTTACTTCATTGAATGGGAAGATACTCAAATCAAGCTTCTTTCTCTCAAAGGGAACTTTAGATATAATAACCTTGACACACGTTTTTTCTCACTACTATGATCGCACTCATCCTTAAACAATATATAAAGAAATAGAGGCTCATCATTTTCACAAACATTCTCACCATATAATTCAACTATTTCCTTGGGAGGTGTATGTGTGTATCCAAATTAACTTGAAATACTTCATCCAAATACAAAGATTCATTGTCATATTTATCCTCACTATATGACTCAACTTGCTCCCTACAAGGTATGTATTCATATATTTCCTCATAGGGTTCATTATTGAACTTATTTCTTCATGAAGACGAATGTGATCTAGAATTGACACGGGTTTTCTACTTTAAATTTTTTTCATTCTTTTCATTCTATCTTGATTGATGTGTTCTTGAATTAACATAGGTCTATTTGGTTTTGGATCAAGAACAGGTTGAGTAGAAATGAATCATCCTCTTGCTCAACTGTTAACTCATTAGCCATCATCTCTAAGTGGGCCCAGTATGAAACATTGTTACTTAACATTTGGTATGAAGTTTGTGGGTCCTCCATCTAAACTTGTGAAAGTTGATGGGTCTCTTGATCTTGATCAAGAGTTTGAGTTGAAATAGGTTGAATTAGAAGAGTTTCTAATCTCTTGAGAGACTTTTATAAGGTACTCGATGGAATTCTAGTTCGTCTTCTATTTTGTCTAATCGTTTACACATTTCCTTTTGCTCATAATTAAGTCCCCAAGAAGGAGATGTTGGTTCAGTGTAGGACTAATTATACTGAGTATTTGTATAGGATTAGTCCCATGCAGTGTCAGAATAATTCCAACCCCCTAAATTGAGATTTGAAGATTAAGGTTCACTTGTAGGTCCTTGAAATGTATGGAATTGATGTTGACCTAGTCCTCATGGATACCCTACCGAAGGATACTGTTCCGAGAGATGGGATGGATCATGACAGTAATTGCACCAAATGGGTGGATAAAATATAAAAGATGGGTGGTCGGGTTGAGTGTTAAAGTTTGGGAAAGAGGTTAGTGGATGAAAAAATGAGTTTGGCCTATAGAATGACTCATAACCATATGAAGTTTGATAGACCATAACCGGAAATGATTTTATATATATATATATGGTGAGCCTTTTCTTCTTGATCTAGATGTTCTTGGGTCGCTCGACCATACTTACATACACAATCAATAGCAAAAAAGATTACACCAATAAGTCAAAGTCAAAATCAACCAAGCCTATTCTAGGGTAGCTTAAAACTAGACGACTCCTAACCTTAGATTATCCGTGGGAGGTGTATTACCGAATCGGACCACGAGTTAATCAGCCAGGTAGGTGGTAAGATTGGTGGGAGGTATTCGTCAAAGACGGGCCTAATTATGTTGAACCACTAACTTTCGAGGTTTCACCTCTCAATCCCCTTCCTAGTCACCAATTTGACAAGAGTCAAATTCGAACAACTTCCTCCTTAAATCAATCTCCTAGTGAGTTCGAGAAGTCCTTAAGACCAATATCTATTTAAATTTTAAATTGAGGCTTAGGTCGTGTGTGAGGAGATAGTTTGTGGGCCAAAGAAGGGTAATGACTTTCCCACCTTATTTTGCTGGGGGTTTTGCCCTTAAGTCGATGTTGTGCAAGTGTGCAAAATAATAGAATTGTATCACTTAAAGCAATTAAATCACCACAAGTGTTTTCTAATCTAGATGCTATACAGACTTACATGATCTCTAGCACTCTTCAATAGTAATTTAAAATAAACATAATTAAATGAATGCCCTAGGATGCAATGTCTAATCGTGCTTTAAAAATTTAGAAGCATGAGTTATTGTTGAATTAAAAGTAGTATGTATAATAGGTTGACAGGGAAAAAATAACTGTAGAAACTATAGAATTGCAATTCAATCACCCTGCAAAGAAGCAGGATGACCAACTTCTCTACTTTGCCGTGAAAACACGAAAGCCGTATTCCCGCAGCTTTGTGGTGGAATTAAGTGCTCTGCCTTCTAAGGTAGAGTCACCAAGCCTCTGTTAATGTTCTGCAATATTCAATTTCCTGTGTACTTGTACATGAAAACAGATAAGAAAAGCTATAGAAAACAATGTATATCATTCCCTCCCCGGTAACGGCCCCAAAATTTCATTGCCAAAAAGAATACAGAGAATATGAAAAGTGTATGTGATTGGTTTGACTCTGAATCTTAGCAAATTAACCGTGTAACGTAGGCTATACGGGTCGAATCTCAGGGAGAAATGTGATGAAAGCATTTCGGTATTGTTGTTTCCTTACACCTTCTTCTTTTGTTTGGAGAATCTAAATAAAAAGATTGCTTGAAAGAAGTTTGGTTTTAATATCAATGTAGAGAAAGATCACAACTTACTAATAATCTACCACCATAAACAAATAATACCAACTAGAGATTACCTTCATGCTAAACCCTAAACATGATAGATTACCCTAGGACTCAAGTAAAACGCATAAGACAAATAATAAGGTTCTAGGTGAAATAGTACTAGTTAAAATTTAACATTAAAATATCAAGATAATTGTTAAACATAGATTAAGTAAAATAGTTAAAGATTACTAACAAGTAGTTGACCTAATTATCATCATCATGTGCCTTCAAGAAAAATCAAGGATTTAAGCATGCATAAAATTTAATTGAGTTCTCTATTAAATACTATAGTTTCATGGTGGTGATATTAGCAAGTCATGAAAAGTGAATTTAGTTACTCATGGTGGAAAAAAAACGAAGCATAATTTTGAATAAGAAGATTGCATGAAATAAAGAAGTAAAATAAAGAACAAAAAGCAAGTAAATAATAAAGGAGATATGAAATAAATAAAAGCACCTTGTATGATCTGTCACCTCAAATTACAAAGGCTTCTCCTTCTTACAAATCTTCTTCAAAGTAAAAGAAACTTGAAATTATAATAAAAATTTGAAAAGAAAATAGATCTAAAAAAATCCTAAGCTTGAGCTTCTGAGATACTTCTCTTCTGTTGCTTTTCTGTGGTATTCATAAGAAATTTGAGAAGTAAAGTCTCATACAAACACCTCCACCTAAATTAAAAGATGCACATGGCCTCTAGAAGGTCGTGTTTCTGCAGCAAAAAAGAGATTGTCGTGCCTTTTCTGTGGAGTTTGGTCACGCGCTTTGGCGCATGGCTTTATCTCATCCGTTCATGTGGAGATCTATCCTCAGATTATTTATTTGATCCCCGAATTTATAAATATTTTGATCTTGGAGATCAAGTTATCTCTAAATCTGGGTTAAATTCAAATTTTCTCCCCTTTATCTTCAACTTGTGGTGTAAGCAACCGGAATTTGAATAGAAGTCCACTTTTACCTTCAATCGGGATGACGATTTATCTAGTTTAATCATTTTCTCCCTCTAGATTTTAAATTAAATTAATTTAAAACCCAAATTTAAATGGGATAGAATAGAAGCTTTCTTTATCTTCCAATTAATCTTTATTTTCATAATAATTGTGTGCTTTTGGGCTTCTTTTAGGCTTTCTCTTAGATTATGGAGGCATGCACATTACTAAACAATAAATGAATTAAATAGTAATGTTTTATAAAATAAGAATGAAAATGTGACTAAAAATATGCATTATTGATGACCAATCACCATCCTTCATCTCCTTCTCTTCGAAGAAAAGCTCCCATCCTCCATTTCCATTTCCAGCAAAAAAATCGAAACAAGTTCAAAAAAATCAAAACAAGCTTCAAATATTATCAATGATTTCTTACCTCATCAGTTCTAAATTTCGCAGTATATTAACGCACAGGGGTATTACATAAAGAAAAATGTTGAAATCCCTGAAGAGGAAATGAGGGGGAAATAAAGGGTATAATAGACTTTTTATTTATAGGTAAAACTATAATTCAAAGACTTTTTTAAATTGGTATCAAGATATTTTCACATTAGTATCTTTTAGTACCTTAAAATTTTTATTTACTTTCAATTGGTATCTTCAAAATATTTGTATATTTTCAATTGGTATCATAAATGGTATCATGATGCTTCGATGTATACCTTCATCCTAAATTGATATATTTTTCAATTGCTATTATAATATTTTGATTTGTATTGCTTATATGCAAGGAAGCTTAACATCTTCTCTATATATAGATTCATGTTGAATGTATGTTATATTGAAGTGATTGACTTTTCATTGGTATGTAGTACACGTGTGTAGTAGGAGCTTCACATCTCTTTTTATACATTGCATATTATGCTTTATGTGATTAGGGTTTAGTCATCTCTTTTCATATAAATGCATGTATGTAGGGGGAGTTAACTTTACATATCTCCTCTTCATGAATATACATCGCATATATATGTCTTTATTGTTTGATTTGTTTTCACCCCTTTGTTGATGATTGACAAAAAGGGGGAGAGAAATTCGGAGAATGTTTTGAGTTTATATGCATGTTTAAAAATTCGGAGAATGATTTTGAGTTTATATGCATGTTTACTTACAATTGATATCATATATGCATATTTATTTTCACAATTGATATCGAGCATATATGTTTTTGTTTATGCAAAAGGGGAGAAGTATTCTTCACTTATGCATGTTTGTGTTGAGCATTCATTGCATATCTTTATATATTGCTATGCATGAGTTAAGGGGGAGTTTTTATGAAGCTTAACTTTAATCCATGCAAATATAACTCTATGAGTTTTGTCATCATCAAAAAGGGGGAGATTGTTGGCCCAGAGGCCGTTCACTCTAGTTTTTAGATGATTAACTCATATAGTTATTGTTTACTAATAATCTTGTGATATTTAGTTTCAGATATTTGTGCAAGATATTAGTAGGTGATTAGCTTCAACAAAGGTGTTTGGAGCTTTCACATGTTGATTCAAGAGATCGAGCGTCAAGATCAAATCTAGTACTCGGTTGGAGTCAAGCTCGGTGAATCGCATTTGGATTCGAATCGGCTTGAAGACAAAAAGACTTCGACATTGTGTTTAGTTCAGTATTTAGATCTTGTGTAAAAATTAGATAGTGTTGATATGCTCAAGTTCACATACACACACAAGTTTAAAGTTTATTTAGTTTTGGTGTTTGGTTTAACCGATTTTGGATTTCTAGTCAAAAATATAGATATAAATCTTTATATGTATATTGGATTCTATCCATATACAATATGCTTCAAAGTTGTTTCAATATCATGTTTTTGTATTTATATAAGTTTTAGAGAAAACAGTTTTCCATTTCAAAAATCTAAGTTTGGAAAATACCGATTTTGTATTTAAGCCAAATTTCAATATCACAAAAATAGTTGAAATTGTTTATGATATGTATTGAATTTTAGTCACACATATTTGTATTTCAAAGATAATAAAAGAACTTATTTTGTGAAATTGATGTGATTTTATGGGATTTAATTGGAAATAAAATACCAAGTTTTTAAATCTTAAAAACCCAGCCAGATTGCTCTGGCGGTCAACTGGACCAAGAGCCGGTCGACCAGAACGGTCGACCGATGTGCACGAGGACGTGCACATGGCCAGCCCACTGGGCCGGCCGATCGCGCGGTCGACCGACTGAGACCACCCTACTCTCGGGTGGGGGCCGGTCGACCGGGAAGTTGACCGTTGGCTAGGCATGTTCGATCGAGCGATTGACCGCAGGCACAACAGTCAGAAAATTGACCGCTGGTCGGTCGACCGACCAGTCGACCGGAAGGGCAAAACTGCCCTTTCTTGCTACCAACGGGCAGATTTGTTTGTGGGCTATAAATACCCACTTCTTTGGGCTGTTTTAGCTAAGATTTTCAAGAGAAAAAATTTCAAGTGTTTTCAGCAAGAGTTTTGGGGTTTAAAAGTTTTATTTATTTTTTAAAATGTTTGAATTTTAAAGAAAATAAGTCTTTTGGGAATTGGTTTTTGATCTAAATTTCAATATCTATTTGAAGATTTTCCCAAGTGATTTTCTTTGTTCAAAGCACCTTAATTTCTCACACTTGAGCTATCTATCTATCCTATCTATTAGGATCTATTTTGTGGGAAAATTGGTTTGTGGTTGTTAATACCACCAAGAGTTGTAAACCCTCCTTACTTTGTGATATCCCTCTACTGAGAGGTGATTGTGTTGTTATCCCTCTAGTGAGAGGTGATTGTGGAGGTTTTGTTAGTATCCCTCTTAGTGAAGAGGTGATTGTTGAATTGTGGCTTTGAGCATTATCCCTCTTGTGTGAGTTTTATAGTTGTTTGGCTAAGTGTCCATCCCTCTAAACGTAGAGGTAATTTGTGTAGTGCCTTGCCTCTTGTGTAAAGGTTGTATTGTTGGAGAGAGGAGTTGTGTACTTCCGGTTTGTATTACCCGAATCCTCAGTGGAGGTTCCCTGTGTGGGAATCGTGTGTGGACGATATAGTAGAAATCCTTCTGTGTGAAGGCGGGGACGTAAAGCAGTGGATCAAACCTCGAAACATATCTTGGCGTTTGCATTTGATCACTATCTCTAAACTCTCTCTCTTATTTTGTGCATTGCATCATATTGTTTATATCATATATATGCTTCGGTTTGTTTGTGTGCCATACTTGTGTTAAACCAAGAGAGCTTTACATATCATCTCAACTCTTATTTAGAGGAATTTAGAGGAGATAGTCCAGAGCCCTTCACCGAAAATTTGGCTACACTCTTTGGTTACATTAAGTATGTTGCAATTAGTTTTTAAATTCTGCATTACTTGTCACTAGATTAGCCATTCACCTATTCACCCCCCCCTCTAGGTGTACTTTCAATTAGCCTACGCTTTTGATATTAGGTTTAACCACCTAGGAGTGAGATCTTGGTTAGCTAATCTAGTATTATATTTGCACACTTATTTGTTTATACACACTCATGGATTATCTTGCCCCTCCCATGTTGATGTTTCTAACATCAATATGTGGAAGCTTAGGATGAGTATGTACCTAAAAACTCTAGGATTGCATGTTTTCCTTGCCATTACCAAGAAATCTTATCTTGGTAATAGCAAGCATATAGAGACCAATGCACAAGCCCTTGAGGCATTTAGAAGCACTTTAAGTAAAGAATATTTGTGTATAGTTTCTCATTGTGATTTCGCTTTTGCAGTGTGGAACACCTTGACCTCTCTAAAGCTTCAAACGCCAAATATTGTGAAGAAGGAATCTAGTGAAGGAGAATCCGAACAACATTGCTACATGGTCTAAGGGAATGACTCCCTTGAGGTACATTCAAAAACTCAACTAGATGATAATGCTAGTTCTTCCGGCGATGATCATATTGATGCCGATGCATTAAATGAAGAACTATCTATTATTTGTGAAAAATTATTAGAAAAATATCAACTCTTAAAAAAGAAAAGGTTTGTATTAAAAGAAGAAAATAAGGATTTATTTTCAAAACTTGATTTGGCTTTGCAAGAAAAAGTTAAAATTTCCAATGAAAAGGACTCATTGAAATCCCAACTTGATCTTGCCCTAAATGAAAACAAAATCTTAAAAAGTAAAAATGATTGTGAAAATGTTTTGAAGAAAAATGAAGTTCTATCTTCAAAACTTGATTTTGTGTTAAAAGAAATGAACCTTTGAAAAATAAAATTATTTCTATTTCAAAGGAATTGGATTTGGTTTCCAAGAAAAATATTTCTTTGAAAAATGATTTAGATACTCATGTTTGCCATGCTAGTGTAGCTTCACCATCTAGTATTCACATTACATGCTCCTCCTCTTCTTCTCATATTGAAAATGATATATCCATGTTAAAGAAGAGTGTTGATTGTTTGAGCTCCACTTTGAGCCAATGTGCTATGGATCACAAGAAATTGGAATCCATATTTCACAAGAAAAATGATATATCACATACACATGCTTCTCATATTCACACACATGACTCTAGGTATGCTTATGTATACACCTGTACACATTGTGGACGTAAGGGCCACTTGCAAAATTTTTCTTTGATAGAATTAATGATTCAAATTTTGCAAATAGATTGTTTGGGTTAGGAAAGAAGCTAACCCCACGGACCCAAAAGAGTATGGGTACCAAAAGTCACTCCTATTTTATTCGATGTAGGTGTGGGCTCTCACTTGACGTGAGATGCATTGGTGCCTTGAGGTGAGTGCGTTCCGAGCTAAACGGTGACATTGTTGGATGCATCACTTTCAAGGGAAATTTGGTGGAAGGACCACCGTAATTTGGAGGTATAGAGATGAGCCCTCTTAGTTTTGGTAACTATCTCTTACTTTCATTTAGTTTACATGTTTACATATTGTTGATTTTAGCATGTTTTGGTGTTTTATGATTATTATATTAAAAGTCATGATAATTAGACTTGTAACATACACGTATAGTATTTGAGATAATCCATTAATATGGATCTATATTTAGTGTTCTCACTATGTGTTTAACTATTGTGTATATCATAACTCTAATAGCATGTGCATCTACATAATGATCATATTGGTTTTTGTTTATGATTTTTCGCACTTCATACTTTGATTACATGTTTGGATGTAGCGTTCATTAAAACTTGTGCCAATATTTGTGCAACTAGTGAGCTACGAATAGATTATTATATTTTTGTGCTTAAATTACTCATTTGTACCTATTAGATGTATTAGTATAGCCTAGTTTTGATGATTCTCACATTTTAATTTGTATTCCCTATATTTAGACATGTTTTTCATAGATATGTGTTTAGCTTCATGTGTATATCAATTTTGTCAAAACTTTAAGATATACATATATACCCTTGAGTCATTTGCGTTTCATGCAAAAAAATTTTATGGACTCAATTGTGTTTGGATATGTATGTATACTTCTAGTTTAGACATAACATACATATGCTTTGAAGTTTGAATTATTTTGATGAAAATTGAATTTTCATGTTTTTCATGTTTATAAAGTAATTTCATATTGAGCTTAATTGTCTATTCCCATGATTTTGTGTTTACATGATTCTTACACTCACATTATTCTTATTTACTCATGATTGTTGTTTTTTATGAGCTTATATGTGCTTTATAGACTTTGAGTGTCGATGATAGTGTAACTTGCATGTTTTCATGAAAAATATTCTTATTTTATTCCTTACTTGAAGGATTTCGTACTAGTTTTCAAGATTATCGTAAAACTAGTTGCATATTTCTTCATTTTGGAAGAGTTTTTAAAACTTGTCAAAATTATTTTCAAATCCTATTTTTGAAAACCCCTTCCATCGAAGGGCGGATGGATGGGCGACCATGCCTTGTATGCTCAAATTGTAAATCAATTTAAACTTGCGCATGAAAGGGAGATATTTATGAGCTATACACTTGATCCTCATCATATTTTCAATTAAAATCTCAATTGATATTTTTTATATACTCATATTTTGTTTTCTATATATGTATGCTTCAAACTTCAAATAGTATCAATTTCGATTTGTATTCACTTTTTCATACATATATATGAGATTTAATTGTGCTTAATATATCTTTACATCTTAAAGACAAATTATGTTTATGCTAAGCTTGCTTTACTCCTAAATGTCAATTATTTTTCAATTGGTATCCTATACAAGCTTATGCATTGTCTTTATTGGTATTTCATAAAGAGGGAGAAAATTCATGTTTTATCTTTCAAATTGGTATCTTTCAACAGATGTTATTCTCAATTGATATCTTACTCCCATTCTTTACGATGAAAAATACTTTGTTTTAGTATATGCTAACATTTTTAATATTGGTATCATGTTTTATTTTAAATTAGTATCTATATTGATAAGAGTATGCTTACCTAAATCAATTTGGTTTTTACTTTCAATTGGTATCAAAACTTACAAGACATTTTCTTTTGGTATCAAGTCACTTTGAAATTGATTGTTACTTTCAATTGGTATCAAGATTTTCAATATATATATATCTTTCAATTAATATCAAAATATACAATGTGTCACTTTCAATTGGTATCAAAATTTATAAGACTTTTTTAAATTGGTATCAAGATATTTTCACATTGGTATCTTTTAGTACCTTAAAATTTTTTGTTTACTTTCAATTAGTATCTTCAAAATGTTTTATTTATTTTCAATTGGTATCATAAATTAGTATCATGATGCTTCGATGTATACCTTCATCCTAAATTGATATATTTTTCAATTGGTATCATAATATTTTGATTTGTATTGCTTATATGCAAGGGAAGCTTAACATCTTCTCTATATATAGATTCATGTTGAGTGTATGTCATATTGAAGTGATTGACTTTTCTTCAGTATGTAGTACACGTGTGTAGTAGGAGCTTCACATCTCCTTTTATACATTATATAGTTGCTTTACGTGGTTAGGGTTTAGTCACCCCTTTTTATATAAATGCATGTATGCAGGGGGAGTTAACTTTACGTCTCTTCTCTTTATGAATATATAGCATATATATATATATATATATATATATATATATATATATATATATATATATATATATATATATATATATATATATATATATATATATATATATATATCTTGTTTTTTGATTTATTTTCACCCCTTTGTTGATGATTGACAAAAAGAGGGAGAGAAATTCAGAGAATGTTTTTGAGTTTATATGCATATTTAGAAATTCAGAGAATGATTTTGAGTTTATATGCATGTTTACTTACAATTGATATCATATATAGATGTTTATTTTCACAATTGATATCAAGCATATATGTTTTTGTTTATGCAAAGGGGGAGAAGCATTCTTTACATATGCATGTTTGTGTTAAGCATTCATTGCATATCTTTATGTTTATTGTTATGCATGAGTTAAGGGAGAGCTTCTATGAAGCTTAACTTTAATCCATCATATATAACTGCATGAGTTTTTTCATCATCAAAAAGGGGGAGATTGTTGGCCCAGAGGCCCTTCACTCTAGTTTTGATGATGATTAACTCATGTAGTTATAACTTACTAATAATCCTGTGATATTTAGTTTCAGACATTTGTTCAAGATATTAGTAGGTGATTAGCTTCAGTAAAGGTGTTTGAAGCTTTCACATGTTGATTCAAGAGCTCGAGAGTCAAGATCGCATCTAGTACTCGGTTGGAGTCGAGCTCGGTGAATCGCGTTTGGATCGAGTCGGCTTGGAGACAAGAAGACTTCAGTATTGTGTTTAGTTTAGAGTTTAGATCTTGTGTAAAGATTAGATAATATTGATATACTCAAGTTCACATACACACACAAGTTCAAAGTTAATTTGGTTTTGGTTTTCAGTTTAACCGATTTTGGATTTCTAGTCAAAAACATAGATATTGTTGGCCCAGAGGCCTTTCACTCTAGTTTGATGATGATTAACTCATGTAGTTATGTTTACTAATAATCTTGTGATGTTTAGTTTCAGATCCTTAATCAAGATATTAGTAGGTGATTAGCTTCAACAAAGGAGTTTTGGAGCTTCTCACATGGTGATTCAAGAGCCCGAGCAACAAGATCATACATAGCACTCGTTGGAGTCTAGCTCGGTGGATCACGGAGTTTTGGATCGAGTCGGCTTGGAGACGGCGCTCTACAAGAAGACTTAGGTACCCTAATTTAGTTTGTGTTTTACATCCATGTGTAAAGATTAGATAGTGTAATATGCTCAAGTTCACAATACACACACGTTTCATGTTTTGGATATTGATTTTTCGGTTTTTGGTTTAACCGATATTGGTTTTCATGAATAGATAGTATCAATACAAGTTTACTTTGTTTAAGTGTATATTAGATATATTCTATATACATGTAAGCTTAATTTTCTAGACAAACTTATGTTGAGATGCCTATTCATGAGGTTTGGTGTTTTGTGTTTTTAACAAAACATATTTTGGAAATAAAAGACAAAAACAATGATATGTATATGTTTCATGTATATTGGACCTATGTCCATATGCAACATGTTTTAAAATGATTAAGTATCATGTTTTTGTATTTGGATATGTTTTTGACAAAGTTTATTTGAAAAATCCAAGTTTGGAAAAATACAGGTTTTGGTTTTCGGTAATTTTTCCATTACACAAAAATGGTTTAAAATGTTTGATATTGGTGTTGAAATTTTTATCACATGTTTATATATCATATATAAAGTTAGAAACTATTTTTGTGAATTTTTAGAAGTTTTATAGGATTTTTTAGAATATTTAAAAACCCAGTTTCTGACCCAGATTGCCTTCTGCCAGGCTCTAGCGGTCGACCGATCGGTCGACCGACGTGCACAAGCTTGTGCACATTGGTCAGGCTCAAGGCACGGTCGACCGCGCGGTCGACCGGCCAGAGAGTTTTGCTCTCTAGTTTTGGGCGGTCGACCGGGCGGTCGACCGGCTTCTTCCAACGGTCATTTTTTTAACCATTAGCAGTCGACCACCCGCCGCCAGAGCTGCCAGTTCAGCTCCAACGGCTAGTTTTCCAATGGGGCTTTAAATACCCCCATTTGTATGGGTTTTTCTCCAAGATTTTTAGAGCCAAAAATTTCTACTCTCTAGTGTTTATTTCAGCAAGTTTTCAAAAGGTTTTTGGTGCTTAAAGAAATCATCTCTATTTGTTTCAAAAAGGGTTTGGAAAATTCAAGAAAAAGAAAAGCTTTGGGATTGGGTTTTTGATCTTCATTGTATTCTTATCCTAGTTATATTCCCAATAGTTTTCTTTGAGTTTTTGATTTCCAAACACTTATTTTCCACTTGAGCTATATCTCCTATCCTATCTATTTAGGATCATTTGTTTGTGGGAAAAGGATTTGATTTGTGGTTGAGATATACCACTTGTTGTACCTTCCTTGATTTGTTAGTTGTTCCCTCTTGGTAGAGGTTGAGGTTGTGGTTTACTCACTCTTGGTGAGGTGGAGTTGGTTAGTGCTTGTATCCCTCTTCGGTAGAGGTGGATTGTGCTTGTATCCCTCTCGGTGAGGTGGATTTGGTTGTATTGGTGGAATTGTGGAGTTCGGTACTCCGGTCTTCGGTAGACCATTTGTATTGCCTCGGTGGCGGTTGTATTAGTTGAGAGAGGAGTTCGGTACTCCTAGTGGATTGAAAATCCTTCTCAGTGAAGGAGGGGACGTAGAGCTCGGTGCTCGAACCTCGAAACACATCTTATTGTTTGCGTTTAATCTGTTGACTCTTAACTCTCTCTCTCTCTCTCTCTCTCTCTCTCTCTCTTCATTTGTGCATAGCATCATTCATATTGTCATATCTTATATGCTTGTGTTGTGCCTTACATTGATTCATATTGCTTATTCCTATATGTTGGCCCAAAGGCCTTCCACCCTAGTTTTGATGATGATTAACTCATGTAGTTATGTTTACTAATAATCTTGTGTTGTTTAAGTTTCAGATCATTAACCAAGATATTAGTTGGTGATTAACTTCAACAAGGAGTTTAGAAGCTTTTCATGATGATTCCGGTGCCAAAGCTTAAAGATCATTCCTTAGCACTTTGTGGATCAAGATTTTGGAGCAAGTCAACTTGAAAATGAAGATCATCAAGAAGACTTAGGTATCCATAGTTTAGATAGTGTGTTTTAGATCCATTTGTAAAGTTTAGTATAGTTGATATGCTCAAGTTCACAACACGCAAAAGATTCATGTTTTGAATTTTGGTTTTCATGAATAATAGATCAAAACAAGTTTACATGATTTTTATGTATATTAGATGTGTTCAATATACATACATGCTTACACTTCCTATACAAACTTATTTTGACTATCTTATTCATGTATTGAAAAATCAAGTTTGATAAAAATACAAGTTTTGTTTTTGATAAAATTTGCAAGACTCAAAAATGAATCGATATGTTTGATATATGTCTTGAAATTTTTATCACTAGTTTATGTTTCAATAAAAAATGTTAAAACAAGTTTTATGGGATTTTCAGAAAAGATAAAAGATTTTTATAAAATAATTTTCCCAGTTTTTCTGATCCAGTTTCTGTTCCAGGCTTCTATTAGTCGACTAAGTCAACTGACCTAGTCGACTAGGCTAAAGTCGGTCGACCGGGTCGGTCGACCGACGTGCACAAATCTGTGCACGTTTGGAGACACTGGGACGGTCGACCGGGACGGTCGACCGGTCTGAGAGCAGAGCTCTCTGTTTGTTTGGGTCGACCGGGCCGGTCGACCGTGGTTGCCCAACGGTCACAATTCTGACCGTTGGCGGTCGACCGGACCGGTCGACCGCTGCCTGTCGAGCTGCCAGCTCAGCTCTAACGGCTAGTTTTGTATTGGGGCTATATATACCCCATCTCTTCATAGTTTTTGAAGAAGTTTTCAAGAGCAAAAATTCCAGACCTTCTTAAGTGTTTTTAAAGAGTTTTCAAAAGTATTTGGGGCTTTAATCTTTCAATCTTTATTGTTTTAAGTTTTTGGAAAAATCAAAGAAAAGAGGATTTTGGGAGATTTGTCTTGGTTTTTGCAAGAATTTTCCCAAGTGTTTTTCTTTGTTGCTTGTTTTTCAAACACCTAGTTTTTCACACTTGAGCTATCTTCTATCCTAATCTATTTAGGATCTTATTTTTGTGGAAAAAGAAAAAGGAAAGAGGTTTGTGGTTGAAAGAGACCACCTATTGTAAACCCTTGATTTCTTGGTTGCTCCCTCTTTGGTAGAGGTTGAGGTTGTGATTTGGGTTGTTGGTTTGCTCCCTCTATTGTGAGGTGGAGATTGGTGTTTACTCCCTCTTGGTGAGGTGGAGTTGGTTGTTGGTTTGTATCCCTCAAGTGTGAGGTGGATTGGTAGTTGTATTGGCTACGGGCCTACTCCTCGGTTGTGAGGTGATTGTTTGAGAGAGGTGTTCGGTACTCCCTTGTTGTAAAAATCCTTCTCGGTGAAGGTTCCCTCGGTGGGAGTCCTCGGTGGACGGTATAGTGGATTGAAAATCCTACACGGTGGTGTAGGCGGGGATGTAGAGCTAGGGGCTCGAACCTCGAAACATATCCGTGTATTTGCGTTTGATCCAATATCTCTCAACTCTCTCTCATTTATTTGTGCAAAACATCATACTTCATTCATTTCATATTTACTTGTGTTGAGCATAATTCATATTGTCATATCATATCTATTTGCTTGTGTTGTGCCTTGCATTATTCACATTGCTATATCTTGTATATGCTTGGTTGTTTGTGTGTGCCTCACTTGTACTTAATCAACAAGAGCTTCACATAGCACCTCAACCCATTCAAGGGGAATCAAGAGGAGTTAGTCCAGAGCCCTTCACGGGGAATTCGGCTACACTTGTTGATTGTATTAAGTGTGTTGCAAAATTTGCATTAGCTTCCGCATCTAGCGCACTTAGTTTTGCATTTAGTTCTAGATTAGCACTAACACCTATTCACCCCCTCTAGGTGTTTTTTCAATTGGTATCAGAGCTAGTGCTCCTGATATTAGGCTTAACATCCTAGGAGTGAGATCCATTTGGTTGCTAATCTACATTTGCATTTGCTTGTTTTGCACACATATAGTTTACCATGGCCTTCATGACCCCACCTATGTTTGACCCTTCCAACATTCATGTTTGGAAGATTAGGATGACCATTTATTTACAAACCCTAGGTCATAAAGTTTATCTTGCCATTACCAAGGAATCCTTCCTTAGTGATAGCAATCATATAGGGGCCAATGCACAAGCTCTTGAGGCCATTAGAAGCACATTACCTAAAGATTATCTTATGTGTGTTTCTAACTTTGATTCCGCTTTTGTAGTGTGGAACAAATTAACAACCACCGCCACCTCCGAGCTTCAAGTACAAATCCAAGAAGAGGAAGAATCTAGTGGAGAATCCGATTCACAATGCTTCATGGTCCAAGGGAATGACTCCCTTGAGGTACATTCGGAACCCCACTTAGATAATGATGATTGTGCTAGTTCTTCAAATGATTATGTTGATCCTCATGCTTTGAATGAAGAACTTTCTATTGTTTGTGAAAAATTAATAGAAAAATATAATTTGTTGAAAAAGAAAAGTCTAGGAATTGTTAATGAAAATAAGAGTTTACATTCTAGACTTGATGTTGTTTTGCAAGAGAAAGAGGAGATTGCTAATGAGAGGGATTCATTAAAATCTCAACTTGATCTTGCACTTAAAGAAAATAACTTTTTGAAAAATAAAAATGATTGTCATGTTATTTTAAAGAAAAATGAAAACTTGTCTTAAAAGTTAATTTTGTTTTAAAAGAAAATGATTCTTTAAAAATTAAGATTGCTTCAATTTCTAAAGATTTAGAAATTTGTTTAAAGAAAAATGAAGTTTTGCAAAATAAGATTGATGCACATGTTTGCCATGCTAGGGTAGTATCACACACTTCACCTATTGCATGCCACACTTCTTCTTTGATTAACAATGATATTTCCATGATTAAGAAGAGTGTAGATTGTTTGGGCTCCACTTTGAGCCAATGTGTAGTGGGCCATACACGTTTGGAATCTTTGTTTCGAAAGAAACAAGTTCCATCTATTATTCATGCACACCCTCCACGGCATACACATGCTCCTCACGGACACCATCACACCATGTATGCTCATGTGTACACTTGTACACATTGTGGACGTAAGGGCCACCTTACTAAATTTTGTTATGATAGATTAAATGTTTCAAATTTAGCAAAGAAGTTTGTTTGGGTTAGAGAAGGTACTAACCCCCATGGACCCAATAAGATATGGGTACCAAAGACCACCCCTCCTATTATTTTTTATGTAGGTGTGGGCTCTCACATGACGTGAGAGTGATGACACCTTGGAGTGGATGCGTTCCGTGCTTAAAGGAGATTAATTGGATGCATCACTTTCAAGGGAAGATTTGGTGGAGAGGACCACCTTTGTTTTGGAGAACTAGAGCGGTGCCCTCATTGGTTTTGGTATCGAATCTCTAACTCCTTATTTATTATTTACATGCTTTCCATATTTATCATGTTTTATGGTTTGTAGATTATTATGATAATACCATGTTCATTAGATCCTTGACATACATGTATAGTATTTGAGACACACATGCTTATATGAACCCATTCTTAGTGTTCTCACTTTTGTTTAAGTTATAATGTACATCATGAATCTAATACATGTGAATTTATATAGTAATCATGTTTTAGTTTTATCATGATGATTTTTTTTATATATGTTTTAATGCTTCATGTGTAGATTACATGTTTAGATGTTAGTTTTCACTAAAACTAGGTATATACTTGTGCATATAGTGGGCCACAAATAAATCTATATATGTTTGGGCTTGAATGCTTATTTGAACCCATTAGATGTGCTAGTATAGTCTAGTTTTGATGATTCATACATTTTAAACTTGTATTCCCATTTTGGATTTGTTTTATGATTGTGGTTTCACTTCATGTATATATTTGTATTGCCAAACTCTAAGATATACATGTATACTTCTTGAGTCATTTGCCTTTCATGCAAATCTATATATGGACTCAATTGTATTTAGGGATATGTATGTATACTTATTGTGTTGACAATTCATACATATACCATGAACTGAAATTTGTTTTGATGAAGATTTAGTTTTTCTTGTTTTTGCGTTTAATTGTCTAACTTCATGTATATGTCTATTTTGTCCAAACTATTAGATATACATGATTATCCTAGAGCCACGTGCCTTAATGCATATATTTTGTGGACTCGTTGTGTTTTGGATATGTATGTATACTTTAGTTTGTATTAGACATACATATGCCTTGAAGATTAAATAGTTTAGATGATTTTCATGATTTTCGTGTTTTCTTGTTTAAAGGAATATTGAGCTAAATTGTATATTTTCATGATCATGTTCTTCACATTATATTTGTACACTCACATTTCTTATTTACTCATGTGTTTTGTTTTCATGAGTCATATTTATGCTTCATTGACTTGAGTGTTTGATATCATGTGGATTTCATGTTTTATGAAAAATATTTTGTTGTATTCCTTACTTTAAGGATTTCGTACTAGTTTAAAAGATTTTCCATTTAACTAGCTACGGTATTCTTCATTTTGGTAGAGTTTTTCAAACTAAGATTATTTTCAAATCTATTTTTTGAAAACCCTACCATCTAAGGGCGGTTGGAAGGGAGATCATATCATGTATGCTTTACAAGTGAAAATCATTTAAAACTTGAACCATGATTGGGTGGTAGATTATATGAGATATACACTTGATTATTATTGTTGATTCAATTGGTATCATTGAACTCTTTCAATTGGTATCAATTTTTGACATTTTTGGTATACTCATATATTTGTTTATGTATGAATGCTTCAATTTCAATGGTATCAATTTCTATTGGTATCTAATTTTCATACATATATGTTTTATTTGTGTTCAAAAATATCACAAATTTAGTTTTTGTTTACTCAAGCTCTAGCATAACCCAACACCTTGAGCTTTAACTTCATTTCAATTGATTTAGTTTTCAATTGGTATCTTATTTCAAGCCTAAGCATTGTTTTTGTTGGTATTTCATAAAGGGAGAGAAAATTCGATTTTCATATTTCAATTGGTATTTAGTTTCCACTCCCTTGCTTTATGATAGAAAATAGTCATTTCAATTGTTTATATGACTTAAAAAGAAAAATACTATGTTTTGATTTCAAGATGTCTTGTGTTTTAAATTGGCATCTAAAAATTTTGTTTTAAGAAAAATACAAAATTTTGACTTGTATTGACTATATGCATATAGATTCATGATGAGTGTATCTTGTATTGAAGAGCTTAACATCTCCTCTTTATGTGGTACACGTGTGTAGGGGGAGCTTCACATCTCCTCTTATGCATTACATAATGTGTGTTATGTGAATTAGGGCTTAACATCCCTCCTTCATGTAATGCATATGTGTAGGGAAGCTAACTTAGCGCCTTCCTCTTCATGAATGTATATAGCATATAACATTTATTGATCATTGTTTATTTTCAAATGATATCAAGATGTTTCATTGACATATTTTTCTATTTGATATCATGTTGATTATAGTCACCCCTTATTGACCTTGTTTTTGTTTTAGACAAAAAGGGGGAAGAACATTGTTTGTATTGTTTTGATTGACTTAAAAGGGGAGAAAGACTTTTACTCCTCATTTTATTGTTTTGATTGTTTACCCCTTTGTTGATGATTGACAAAAAGGGGGAGAATAATTTAGTTTTTATATATGCATACTTATGTTTTTGCATATATTAAGTTTTATTGGTATCTAGAGCATCTAGTGCTTTTTTTAATGCTTTATTAATTTATTGGTAAGTAGAGCTTCTAGAATATGTTTATATGTTTTATGCATGTTGATGCATACATGTTTATGTACATTCATTGCAAATCTTTTATCTATTTGTTTATGCATGAGTTAAGGGGGAGCTTCTTTGAAGCTTAACTTTAATCCATGCATATATAATTCCATGAGTTTTGTCATCATCAAAAAGGGGGAGATTGTTGACCCAAAGGCCTTCCACCCTAGTTTTGATGATGATTAACTCATGTAGTTATGTTTACTAATAATCTTGTATTGTTTAAGTTTCAGATCATTAACCAAGATATTAGTTGGTGATTAGCTTCAACAAGGAGTTTAGAAGCTTTTCATGATGATTCCGGTGCCAAAGCTTAAGATCATTACTTAGCACTTTGTGGATCAAGATTTTGGAGCAAGTCAACTTGAAGATGAAGATCATCAAGAAGACTTAGGTATCCAGAGTTTAGATAGTGTGTTTTAGATCCCTTTGTAAAGTTTAGTATAGTTGATATGCTCAAGTGCACAACACGCAAAAGATTCATGTTTTGGATTTTGGTTTTCATGAATAATAGATCAAATAAGTTTACATGGTTTTTATATATATTAGATGTGTTCAATATACATACATGCTTACACTTCCTATACAAACTTATTTTGACTATCTTATTCATGTATTGAAAAATCAAGTTTGATAAAAATACAAGTTTTATTTTTGATAAAATTTGCAAGACTCAAAAATGAATCGATATGTTTGATATATGTCTTGAAATTTTTATCACTAGTTTGTGTTTCAATACAAAATGTTAAAACAAGTTTTATGGGATTTTCAGAAAAGATAAAAGATTTTTATAAAATAATTTTCCCAGTTTTTCTGACCCAGTTTCTGTTCCAGGCTTCTATTAGTCGACTAAGTCAACTGACCTAGTCGACTAGGCTGAAGTCGGTCGACCGGGTCGACCGACCGACGTGCACAAATCTGTGCACGTTTGGAGACACTGGGACGGTCGACCGGGACGGTCGACCGGTCTGAGAGCAGAGCTCTCTGTTTGTTTGGGTCGACCGGGCCGGTCGACCGTGGTTGCCCAACGGTCACAATTCTGACCGTTGGCGATCGACCAGATCGGTCGACCGCTGCCTGTCAGAGCTGCCAGCTCAGCTCTAACGGCTAGTTTTGTATTGGGGCTATATATACCCCATCTCTTCATAGTTTTTGAAGAAGTTTTCAAGAGCAAAAATTTCAGACCTTCTTAAGTGTTTTTAAAGAGTTTTCAAAAGTATTTGGGGCTTTAATCTTTCAATCTTTATTGTTTTAGGTTTTTGAAAAAATCAAAGAACAGAGGATTTTGGGAGATTTGTCTTGGTTTTCATTCTATATCTTTTGGAAGAATTTTCCCAAGTGTTTTTCTTTGTTGCTTGTTTTCCAAACACCTAGTTTTTCACACTTGAGTTATCTTCTATCCTAATCTATTTAGGATCTTGTTTTATGGAAAAAAGAAAAAGGAAAGAGGTTTGTGGTTGAAAGAGACCACCTATTGTAAACCCTTGATTTCTTGGTTGCTCCCTCTTTGGTAGAGGTTGAGGTTGTAATTTGGGTTGTTGGTTTGCTCCCTCTATTGTGAGGTGGAGATTGGTGTTTACTCCCTCTTGGTGAGGTGGAGTTGGTTGTTGGTTTGTATCCCTCAAGTGTAAGGTGGATGGTTGTTGTATTGGCTACGGGCCTACCCCTCGGTTGTGAGGTGGTTGTTTGAGAGAGGAGTTCGGTACTCCCTTGTTGTAAAAATCCTTCTCGGTGAAGGTTCCCTCGGTGGGAGTCCTCGGTGGACGGTATAGTGGATTGGAAATTCTACACGGTGGTGTAGGCGGGGATGTAGAGCTAGGGGCTCGAACCTCGAAACATATCCGTGTGTTTGCGTTTGATCCAATATCTCTCAACTCTCTCTCTCATTTATTTATGTAAACATCATACTTCATTCATTTCATATTTGCTTGTGTTGAGCATAATTCATATTGTCATATCATATCTATTTGCTTGTGTTGTGCCTTACATTATTCACATTGCTATATCTTGTATATGCTTGATTGTTTGTGTGTGCCTCACTTGTACTTAATCAACAAGAGCTTCACATAGCACCTCAACCCATTCAAGGGGAATCAAGAGGAGTTAGTCCAGAGCCCTTCACGGGGAATTCGGCTACACTTGTTGATTGTATTAAGTGTGTTACAAAATTTGCATTAGCTTCCGCATCTAGCGCACTTAGTTTTGCATTTAGTTCTAGATTAGCACTAACACCTATTCACCCCTCCTCTAGATGTTTTTTCACTATATGCTTGGTTGTGTTTGCTTGTGTGCCTCACTTGTGCTTAATCACGAGAGCTTCATATAGCACCTCAACTCTTATTCAGAGGAATCAAGAGGAGTTAGTCCAAAGCCCTTCACGAGGAATTCGGCTACACTCGTTGGTTGTACTAAGTGTTGTTGCAATTTAGTTTTAATTTTCGCATTTAGTTTATTAGATTATCCTTATCACCTATTCACCCCCCCTCTAGGTGATTTCAATTGGTATCAGAGCCTACGCTCCTGATATTTGGTTTAACCACCTAGGAGTGTGATCTTGGTTTGCTAATCTATCATTTACATTTACACGTATATTTGTTTGCACACACTCATGGATTGCTTGTCACCTCCAATGTTTGATGTTTCCAACATTGACACATGAAAATTTAGGATGTCCATGTATTTGAAAACCCTAGGCTTGCATGTTTTCCTTGCCGCTACCAAGAAATGCTATCTAGGTAATCACAATCATATTGGGGCCAATACACTTGCCCTTGAGGCTATTAGAAGCACGCTTAACAAAGATTATCTTATACTTGTTTCTAACTATGATTCCGCCTTTGCAGTGTGGAACAAGTTAACTTCCTCTGAGCTTCAAATGCCCAACATCATGGAGGTGAATCTAGTGGAGAATCCGAGTCACAATGCTTCATGGTCCAAAGGAATGACTCCCTTGAGGTATACTCGGAAACCCAATTAGATAGTGATGATGCTAGTTCTTCATGTGATGATCTTGTTGATGCCAATGCCTTGAATGAAGAACTATCCATTGTATGTGAAATATTATTAGAAAAATATAATCTTTTGAAAAAGAAGAGTTTTGAATTAAAAGATGAAAACAAGGTTTTATGTTCAAAGCTTGATTTGGTTTTGTAAGAGAAGGAAGAGATATCAAGTGAACGTGACTCACTTAAATCTCAACTAGACCTTGCCCCAAAGGAAAATGAGTTTTTGAAAAATAGAAATGATTGTGAAATAATTTTGAAGAAAAATGAAAACTTGTCTTCAAAAGTTAATTTTGTTTTAAAAGAAAATAATTCTTTAAAAATGAAAATTGCTTCTATTTCACAAGATTTAGAAAGTTGTTTAAAGAAAAATGAATCTTTGAAAAACAATATTGATTCACATGTTTGTCATGCTAGGATAGCTTCACCTATTGCATGCCACACTTCATCTTTAAATGAAAATGATATATCCATGCTTAAGAAGAGTGTAGATTGTTTGGGCTCCACTTTAAGCCATTGTGTTTTGAGCCATACACGTTTGGAATCTTTGTTTCGAAAGAAACAAGTTTAATCTTTACATACACACCCTCCACGTCATACACATGCTCCTCACGGTCACAACCATTACACATTGTATGCTCATGTGTACACTTGTACACGTTGTGGACGTAAGGGCCACCTTGCTAAATTTTGTTTTGATCATATAAATGATTCTAATTTAGCAAATAAATTTGTTTGGGTTAGAAAAGGTACTAACCCCCATGGACCCAAAAGAGTATGGGTACCAAAGACCACCCGTATTGTATTTGATGTAGGTGTGGGCTCTCACATGATGTGAGAGTTATGGTGCCTTGAGGTGGATGCGTTCCGAGCTTTATGAGGACTATATGGATGCATCACTTTCAAGGGAAGTTTGGTAGGAAGACCACCTTGGTTTGGAGAACTAGAGAGGTGCCTTCATCGGTTTTGGTATCAATCTCTAACTCCCATTTATTATTTACATGCTTTTCATATTATTGTTTTAGTATGTTTGATGTTTCATGTTCATTATGTCATATGCCATGATATTTAGATTAGTGATATACATACTTAGTTATTTGAGACACCCATATTTTATATGGATCTATATTTAGTGTTCTCACTTTGTTTTTAACTAATATGTATGTCCTAGATCTAATGCACATGCATATACATAATGATCATATGTATGATTATGATTTTTGTTTTGTTTTGATGCTTCATGTTTTAATGTTTATAGATTATTATGTTAAATGCCATGATTATAAGATCATTGACATGCATGTATAGCATTTGAGATCACCCATGTTTATATGAACCCATATGTTGTGTTCTCACCATTGTTTAACTATTATGTATATCATAGGTCTAATAGCATGTGGATTTACATAATGATCATTTTATGTTTATCATGTTGATTTATGTCTCATTTCATGCTTCAAGTTTTGAATATATGTTTAAATGTTAGTTTTCATTAAGAATAGGATTTATACTTATACATATAGTGGGACACAAATAGATCATTATATGTTTGTACTTGAATGCTTATTTGTACCCATTAGATGTGCTAGTATAGTCTAGTTTTGATGATTCATGCATTTAACTTGTATTCCTATTTTATCCATGTTTTTTTTTCATGATTATATGTTTAACTTCATGTATATGTCTATCTTGTCCAAACTATTAGTTATACATATACATCCATTGAGCCACGTGCCTTCATGCATATATATTTGTGGACTCGTTGTGTTTGGATATGTATGTATACTTTAGTTTGTATAAGACATACATATGCCTTGAAGATTAAATCGTTTTGATGATTTTCATGTTTTAAGGTATATTGAGCTTAATTGACTAGTTTCATGATGATGTGTTTCACATATATCTTGTACACTCACCTCATTTATTATTTTCTCATGATTGTGTTTTCATGAATATGATATGGGCTTCATTGACTTTGAGTGTTTTAGTGATTATGTGAATTTCATGTTTCATGAAAAATATTTTTGTTTTATTCCTTACTTGAAGGATTTTGTACTAGTTTACAAGTTTTTTCATTAACTAGTTGCGGGATTCTTCGTTATGGTAGAGTTTTTCAAACATACACTATTTTTCAAACCTATTTTTGAAAACCTCTACCTTCCAAAGGGCGGTTGGCTGGGAGCACATGTATGCTTTATAGTGAAAATCATTTTAAACTTGAGCATAAAATGGGTGGTAGGATATGAGGTATACACTTGATATTATTGTTGTTTCAATTAGTATCATTGGATCTTTTCAATTGGTATCAATATTGACATTTTTGTATACTCATATATTGTTTTTTTTATGTATGCTTTCATTTGGTATCATCTATTTTGATTGGTACTCATTTTTCATACACTTATACATATTTTATTTGTGCTTACTATATCCCTATATTTTTAAGCACAAATTTTTGATTATGCAAAGCTTGAATGTTTAATAACTATCATGTTTCTATTAATGAGTTTTCAATTGGTATCTTAAACAAGCTTATGCATCGTTTTATTTGGTATTTCATAAAGGGGGAGAAAATTCGTATTTTTATCTTTCAATTGGTATTTTGTTTACCATTGATTTCTACTCCCACACTTTATGTTGAAAATTGATTTTATTTTGGTTCATATGTTCTAAATGACAAATATTCACAATTGGTATCAAGATTTTGTTTACTTTCAATTGGTATCTATTGATTTATTTCTTTCAATTGGTATCCATGAAGATTTATATTGGTGTTTAAAATTTGATTTACGAAGATATCTCAAATTTGTGTTTAATAAAAAATGTGTGTTTTGATTTATATCGCCTATATGCAAGGGGAGCTTAACATCTCTTCTACATATAGATTCATGTTGAGTGTATCCTATATTGAGGAGCTTGACAACTCTTCTTTATGCAGTACACGTGTGTAGGGGGAGCTTCACATCTCCTCTTATGCATTGCATATTATGTGTTATGTGAATTAGGGCTTGTCATCCCTTCTTCATGTAATGCATATATGCAGGGAAGTTAACTTAGCGTCTTCCTCTTCATGAATGTATATCGCATATATCCTTATTATTGATTTGAGTTTACCCCTTTATTGATTTTTTGTTTCGGACAAAAAGGGGGAGAACATTATTTTGTTTTTACTTTAACCCCTTTGTTGATGATTGACAAAAAGGGGGAGAAGTATTTGTGTTTATATGCATGATATAGTTTGAGTTTATATGCATATAGTTGAGTTTTGTTTGATTGATATCAAGAGCTTCTATTGATTGATTTTTGTTAATTGATTGGTATCAAGAGCATGTTTATTTTTAAAAATAAGAGAAAAAGATTTTATTTTAAATATTTGGTATCAAGAGCATGTTCATTTCATTATTTTATACATGTTTATGCATATTCATGTTTAGTATTCATTGCATATATTTGTTATTTATTCCCATGCATGAGTTAAGGGGAAGCTTCTTTGAAGCTGAACTTTAATCCATGCATATATAACTCCATGAGTTTTGTCATCATCAAAAAGGGGGAGATTGTTGGCCCAGAGGCCTTTCATTCTAATTTTGATGATGATTAACTTATGTAATATGTTTACTAATAATCTTGTGATGTTTAGTTTCAGATCCTTAATCAAGATATTAGTAGGTGATTAGCTTCAACAAAGGAGTTTTGGAGCTTCTCACATGGTGATTCAAGAGCCCGAGCAACAAAATCATACATAGCACTCGTTGGAGTCTACCTCGGTGGATCACGGAGTTTGGATCGAGTCGGCTTGGAGACGGCGCTCTACAAGAAGACTTAGGTACCCTAATTTAGTTTGTGTTTTACATCCATGTGTAAAGATTGGATAGTGTAATATGCTCAAGTTCACAATACACACACGTTTCATATTTTGGATATTGGTTTTTCGGTTTTTGGTTTAACCGATTTTGGTTTTCATGAATAGATAGTATCAATACAAGTTTACTTTGTTTAAGTGTATATTAGATATATTCTATATACATGTAAGCTTAATTTCCTAGACAAACTTATGTTGAGATGCCTATTCATGAGGTTTGGTGTTTTGTGTTTTTAACAAAACATATTTTGGAAATAAATGACAAAACAATGATATGTATATGTTTCATATGTATTGGACCTATGTCCATATGCAACATGTTTTAAAATGATTAAGTATCATGTTTTTGTATTTGGATATGTTTTGGCAAAGTTTATTTGAAAAATCCAAGTTTGAAAAAATACAGGTTTTGATTTTCGGTAATTTTTTCATTACACAAAAATGGTTTAAAATGTTTGATATTGGTGTTGAAATTTTATCACATGTTTATATATCATATATAAAGTTAGAAACTATTTTTGTGGATTTTTAGAAGTTTTATGAGATTTTTTAGAATATTTAAAAAACCCAATTTTCTGACCCAGATTGCCTTCTGCCAGGCTCTGGCGGTCGACCGGTTAGTCGACCGACGTGCACAAGCTTGTGCACGTTGGCCAGGTTCAAGGCACGGTCGACCGCGCGGTCGACCGGCCAGAGAGCTTTGCTCTCTGCTTTTGGGCGGTCGACCGCGCGGTCGACCGGCCAGAGAGCTTTGCTCTCTGATTTTGGACGGTCGACCGGCTTCTTCCAACGGTCATTTTTTTGACCGTTGGCTGTTGACCGCCAGCCGCCAGAGCTGCCAGTTCAGCTCCAACGGCTAGTTTTCCAATGGGGCTTTAAATACCCCATTTGTATGGGTTTTTCACCAAGATTTTTAGAGCCAAAAATTTCTACTCTCTAGTGTTTATTTAAGCAAGTTTTCAAAAGGTTTTGGTGCTTAAAAAGATCATCTCTATTTGTTTCAAAAAGGGTTTGAAAAATTCAAGAAAAAGAAAAGCTTTGGGATTGGGTTTTTAATCTTCATTGTATTCTTATCCTACCCAATAGTTTCTTTGAGTTTTTGATTTCCAAACACTTATTTTCCACTTGAGTTATATCTCCTATCCTATCTACTTAGGATCATTTGTTTGTGGGAAAAGGATTTGGTTTGTGGTTGAGATATACCACTTGTTGTACCTTCCTTGATTTGTTGGTTGTTCCCTCTTTGGTAGAGGTTGAAGTTGTGGTTTACTCCCTCTTGGTGAGCTGGAGTTGGTTGGTGCTTGTATCCCTCTTCGGTAGAGGTGAATTGTGCTTGTATCCCTCTCGGTGTGGTGGATTTGGTTGTATTGGTGGAATTGTGGAGTTCGGTACTCCGGTCTTCGGTAGACCATTTGTATTGCCTCGGTGGCGGTTGTATGGTTAAGAGAGGAGTTCGGTACTCCTAGTGGATTTGAAATCCTTCTCGGTGACGACGGGGACGTAGAGCTCGATGCTCGAACCTCGAAACACATCTTGTTGTTTGCGTTTGATCCGTTGACTCTTAACTCTCTCTCTCTCTCTTCATTTGTCCATAGCATCATTCATATTGTCATATCTTATATGCTTGTGTTGTGCCTTGCATTGATTCATATTGCTTATTCCTATATGCTTGGTTGTGTTTGCTTGTGTGCCTCACTTGTGCTTAACCACGAGAGCTTCATATAGCGCCTCAACTCTTATTCAGAGGAATCAAGAGGAGTTAGTCTAGAGCCTTTCACGGGGAATTCGGCTACACTCGTTGGTTGCACTAAGTGTTGTTGCGATTTAGTTTTAATTTTCGCATTTAGTTTATTAGATTAGCCTTATCACCTATTCCCCCCCCTCTAGGTGATTTCAGATATAAATCTTTATATGTATATTGGATTCTATCCATATACAATATACTTCAAAGTTGTTTCAATATCATGTTTTTATATTTACATAAGTTTTGGAGAAAACGGTTTTCCATTACAAAAATCTAATTTTGAAAAATACCGATTTTGTATTTAAGCCAAATTTCAATATCACAAAAATAGTTCAAATTGTTTATGATATATGTTGAATTTTAGTCAGACATATTTGTATTTCAAAGATAATAAAAGAACATATTTTTGTGAAATTGATGTGATTTTATGGGATTTAATTGGAATTAAAATACCAAGTTTTTAAATCTTAAAAACCCAGCCAGATTGCTCTAGCGGTCGACCGGACGGTCGACCGGACCAAGAGCCAGTCGACTGGAATGGTCGACCGATGTGCACGAGGACGTGCACATGGCCAGCCCACTTGGTCGGTCGACCGCGCGGTCGACCGACTGAGAGCACCCCACTCTCGGGTGGGGGCCGGTCGACCGGGCGGTCGACCATTGGCTAGGCACGATTGACCGAGCGGTTGATCGTAGGCACAACAGTCAGAAAATCGACCGTTGGCCGGTCGAACGGCCAGTCAACCGGAATGGCAAAACTGCCCTTTCTTGCTGCTAACCGGCAGATTTGTTGTGGGCTATAAATACCCACTTCTTTAAGCAGTTTTAGCTAAGATTTTCAAGAGCAAAAAATCCTATTCTTCAAGTATTTTTCAGCAAGAGTTTTTGGGGTTTAAAAGTTTTATTTGTTTTTTAAGTGTTGGAATTTCAAAGAAAATCGAGTCTTTTGGGAATTGATTTTGATCTAAACTTCAATATCTTTTTGGAGATTTTCTCAAGTGATTTTCTTGTTTAAAATACTTTAATTTCTCACACTTGAGCTATCTATCTATCCTATCTATTAGGATCTATTTTATGGAAAATTGGTTTGTGGTTGTTTATACCTCCAAGAGTTGTAAACCCTCCTTACTTTGTGATATCCCTCTAGTGAGAGGTGATTGTGTTGTTATCCCTCTAGTGAGAGGTGATTATGGAGGTTGTGTTAGTATCACTCTTAGTGAAGAGGTGATTGTTGGAGTTGTGACTTTGAGCCTTATCCCTCTTGTGTGAGGTTGATAATTGTTTGGCTAAATGCCCATCCCTCTAAGTGTAGAGGTGATTTGTTTAGTGCCTTGCCTCTTGTGTAGAGGTTGTATTATTAGAGAGAGGAGTTGTGTACTCTCAGTTTGTATTGCCCAAATCCTCAGTAGAGGTTTCATGTGTGAGAAGTCCTGTGTGGACGATATAGTGAAAATCCTTCTGTGTTAAGGCGGGGACGTAGAGTAGTAGCTCGAACCTCGAAACTTATCTTGGCGTTTGTGCTTGATCCACTATCTCTAAACTCTCTCTTATTTTGTGCATTGCATCATATTGTTCATATCATATATATGCTTGGGTTTGTTTGTGTGCCATACTTATGTTAAACCAAGAGAGTTTTACATAGCATCTCAACTCTTATTTAGAGGAACTTAGAGGAGATAGTTCAGAGCCCTTCACCGGGAATTCGGCTACACTTTTTGGTTACACTAAGTGTGTTGCAATTAGTTTTAAATTCCGTATTATTTGTCACTAGATTAACCATACACCTATTCACCCCCTCTAGGTGTACTTTCAATGAATCTCCTCATCACAGTTGTCACAGAGTACAACATTGTTCAACTTGAGCTGATCTAGCTCACCAACTTGAGATTTATGCTTCTTCACCCACTTTCATGAATTCATCTTGGTTCTTATAGCTGCAAAACTCAATATTATATTTCCTTCAACCTATTCAGCATCTAAAACGGCTACGCGATCTCCACCCGGTGTCATATCCAGTGAAATCTCAAATGATATTGAACCAACTAGTGATGGTGGAGTAGCATCAATCTCCACCTACTACCATACATCTTTGTTTTTTTATCCTCTCCACTTGCTGAGAGACGAAAATTTCAACAATGAAGCCTCATCAAATATGATATACTTTTTCAACACGATCTTCTTGTTATCAAAGTCCCATAGCTTGTGTAGCCTTTAAATATCATTTGACATCCAAAAACACAAACATTTTGCTCACGGATTCAACATATCATCTTTGACTCCAAAGTAGGCTGGATATCCAAATACTTGTAGCAAACTATAGTATTGTGCAGCTCCATCGATCAAATATCCAATGAAGTTTTACCTCTATTACAGTCAGCGGCAATCTATTTATGAGATGACTAGCATACACCAAAGCCTTATTCCAAAATGATTTGTCTGATGCATTAGAAAACAAATACTGAACTTTCTTCAGCAAGACATGGTTCAACTCTTTATCCTCCCCAATATGTTTATGAATTGTAAAGTGAATACTAATACAATTATTTTGGCCAAATCGGAGGAATTGATCCATGTACTCCTTAACATGATCAAATTAGAGCACCTTGATTTCCTACCTGTCTGATTTTCCATTAACTTCTTCCACTTCATGGACAAATTTAGGGATTCAAACCTTTGTCTCATAGGGTATACTCAATAATGTCTAGATAAATTATCTACAAAAGAGCCAAAATACTAAAAACGATGCAGTCTTGATAGGACCCAAACATCAATATGAACACAAATAAGAAGACCTCCCGTGTGGTGAATTGCGGTGCCAAACTTCACCTTTATCTTCTTGTCCAGAACACAACATTCACCAAATTCTAACTTGCAGGTAGTTGCATCTTCCAACAGTCTTCCTTCGCCAAAGCTTGCTAAAAATCCATGCCAACATGTTCGAGCTTCATTTGTCATAACCTGGTAGAATAGTCATGCAAACATTCTGAAGCCGCCAAATTTTCATTAACTGCACTACCCTTCAAGTAATATAAGTTGTTGCATCGAATGGCCTAAAGAAAAATCAATGAGTCACTAAACATCTGGAGAAACCCTTCTCTAAGTGTCCCCCTCTCAGGCCCTACACACCTCCAAAGCTCCAACTGAGATAAGTTTTTTTTTCAACTGAAAAACTTATCTCACCGCCAGTAAGTCTCTCACCGTCCCATCGAACATCTTGATACGAACTGCCTATCCCCGCAATATGACATGTGTGTCTATCTTCAAATAATATCAAGCCTCTATCTAGTTTTTAATACTAGCAAACCACTCCCGCTTGGAACAAACATGATAGGTAGCACCTTATCTAAAATCACTAAGATACCTCCAAGTAGCAAATTATAGAAGTAATAGAGTGTGAAAACACTCAAGAGTCAAAATCAGTACCATCATCTGCCTCAGGCCCCATCTGGAGTTTGAAGATTAGCTCCTCGCGGCAAAGTAGGGTGAGGGAGTAGCACTTTCGACAGCATGACACCTCGGCGAGTGGGCAAACCAGTGACTAAAAAGAAGGTTTCGTATGAGGGGAATCCATATAAGAAACAAGTCAATAAGCCATTGAACACCAGGCATTGCAAGCGTGCAGGGAAGGACACACTAGGGTGACTTGTCGCGACTGCGGAGATTTTGGTTCTTTTCACGGGAGTACTCGCACAAGAAGAAAAAGACTGTTCAGAGGGGCAATATATATATTGTGTTGCGGTTCTTCTCTAATCAACTGAGAATCCTTTTATTATCTATTGCAAATATCTTTTATTATGGAAAAATACCTGGCCCTTTAACATCCTCTAGAATGATGTAATATTTACAACTGAAATACTTTTGTCAGAATAAATTTGTCAAGAATATGCTATATTCTACAAACTCACAAAATAGGAGTGAGAAAGTAGTTAGTTTCCTGCAGAAGTAGAAATTTATCCTGTAAAGATTCTCTAGTCTTCCGAGCTGGCTTCCCCTGAATTACTACCTAGTTTGACACAACTGAGAGAGAGAGAGAGAGAGAGAGAGAGAGAGAGAGAGAGAGAGGTCAAGTTGATGCCATAGATCTTTCTCGACTCATACAGTTGTACTCCATAAGTTTTGATCATGGGGAAACACTAGGAGTACTACTGGATAATCCTATCCTTTCTCTTTATAGAGCTGAGCCTTGCCAGCATGATCATTTTTACTCGATGCAGTCCCAACAATAGAAATGCAGAACAACCAAATTGCATCGCAAAAGGGGACTGTATATATCTTTTAGATTTGATAAGGTTGAGAGGACTAATTGAGAAGACCCTCTACCCTTGTAGCTTAGGGTGGGGGTAATATTTGCAAAGATTCCTAGAGAGCTGTATGCCACCTTTCTTTGTTTTATCACCTTCCTTTCTTTTATTGCTTATAAGCTTTAAACATGCGCGCGCACGCGCGCACACTTCATCATGAAAGCTCTAGATCTTTTACTGAAGAAAACAATACAGCCACATCCCAGGAACCTCCCATAGAATCATGCAAGCAATGGCCTTGACGTGTCTATAAGCTGTAAAGGGTGTCTCCACTTGCAAACTTAGGCAATATTGAGGGAGGTACATACATACAAACATACAATTTGTTCAGGTACACAATACAAGTTGTTAGAGCAAGGGTTGGCACCAATCAGCAACAAAGAAATGTGTGTGGGTCCTTGAAGGTTTGAGGGTCACTGGCATTATTATAATCTTTTACAACGATGGTATATGGAAGGCCAAACAAAACATACTGAATCATGCACTCAGTATTTGAAGTAGTTTGGCACTTCAACTAGGATAAAAGTAATCTTGAGTGTCTCTCTATGTTAGGTAGCAACATCTCATTGTAGAAAACTATAGAATAATGCTGGGAGATGAGAGGAACTAAATGGGCATCCCTTTGCTGGAAGAAGCAAAATAGTTAGTTAGCCAAGTCGCCACATCTTTCTACATGACGAGGATGGAGGTGGATTGCGATGGAAATAGTAGGAGACAATGTTAGAATATGCGCCTCGCTTTTGTGTTAGGAACAAGGATGAACCTAGAATCTCCCCAGTTGCGAGGCCGATCCCTTAGCCATTAGTCCACTACCCTTGTGAGGAACATGAGCAATGAAAAACAGGGAAGATATACCGGTAAAGAGTAAAGATTATAATTTCGCCGCCTTTCTTAATCTAACGGGATTTAGTGTGCTAGGTTAGAATTAGAGGTACATATGATTCTTTTGCTTTTGAAATTTCACATTACTTCTTAGAGTAAAGTCACTTGATTTGATGGTTTTATTTGGGCAGGTAACAGAAAGATTCTTGGCATTGATATTGTTGGAATGAGCTTTAAAAGGTGTATCAACATGCAAGCAATTTCTTTTCTTCAAGTTACCTTGTCACTTAATCTCTTTCGTTCTTCTCTTTCCTTTTTTTTCATGGCTTATTTTTCTTTTTATCCCCCTTTATTTACTTTTTTTAAAACTTGCAAGGCTTCCTAGATAAGCGAATCGATGAAACATGATGAAAATTTAAGTCTATATTAATAGTATGTGAGTGTTGCAAAAGACCTTGAAAGACTATTAGACAAGAAAATACCTAAAGAAATTCTAGTTATAGATTCTAGAATAACATAGATGGATTCCAAGACAAGGGAATCAGTGATGAACGAAATAACCTCAATTTCGGAGGAAAAGAAATAAGCAAAAGAATACTCTTGCCAAGTCAAGCATGTTGAGATTGCTTTATATATGGACGTTGTTAATTAGCTATATGATTTTAGATTCAAAAGACTTTGCGATTCAGATCTTATCATTGACAAATGAAGAGTAAAATGTTTTATTTGCTCTCATTTTTCTTCATTACTTAATACACATTATGTGCTTATATAACCTAAGTATTTAAGCTTTTGAGTCATCAAAGCAAATCCATGCATGACGATATCAAACCGTTCAACAAAATTATATTTTCTCCTTTTCTCATCTACGTTTTACCCTATCGTGCCAATAATATCATTTAGCATACATATTTACTCTTGTAAATTGAGAACTAATCTACATTCTCTTTGTTGAAGTCCTTTAGAGGGATGAATTCCCTTAATAAAGAAAGGAGGATTAATCATAAAAAAAAAGACTTAACATGATTCAGCAATCTACTTGCATCCACGAGATGGAATGATTTTCATCAACCTTAAAATCAGGATTACGAAGCATTTCTTCTCTCTTGGGAGGTCTCTCAAGAGTGAAAAGTTTCTATGGGAGTTCTAAATTCCTTTCTATATGTTTTGGCTTTGGGATTAATACAATGCTATCCCTAACTATAAAGAACTTTTCCTATGAATCTTAATAGGAATTTTATCCTATTTACTTGTGGAGTTAAATTGTAGGGAGAGAGGAGATAAAAGCCGGTGGAAGAGTTTTTTAATTCATTGGAAGAGATAGTGTAGAGATCAAAGTTCAAAAGAAGTAAGAACGCAGTCCATATGCAGCCAGAACATAAGGTCGGTCAACCGCCTGATCGGCCGGCATGCATAGCTTGGTGCGCGGCACCAATTCAATCGACCGAGCGGTTGACCAACTGGCATGAGCGAAGTTACTGTTGGGGTTCGGTCGACGATCGATCGACCGACTGGCACGAGCCCAGTTTCTGCTTGGGTTCGGTCGACGGACCAGTCGACTGAAGGAAGGGTCAGTCGACTGGAGTGGTCGACCGACAGTCAGATCTACTTGTCCTATAAGGATTTAAACTCCGTTTCTGATCCGAAATCGAATCCAATTGAGTTTTCTTAAAACTCTAGGACTCTCTGGTTATAAATAAAGGAGTATAGCCCTCATGAATTGTATCTCTCAAAAAAACCTGTAGTTGATTGTTGAATTAATAAGAACTCTCTCTCCCTTGTCCCGAGGACGTAGGCAAATTTCAGAACCTCATTAAATATTGTGTTTGGCTTTCTCTCTTATTTAATTATTCTTATCTTTGGGTACTTCTCTGGTGTATCTCTCATTGGTTGGAGTTTCTCATTGGTTGTTACTAGGCGCGCGCTACAAGTGGTATCAGAACCAGGTTCATCGTGTATGGATTTCAAGAGCATTGGTGGCTGTTTGGCGGTGGTCGTGTATCGATCTCAAAGCAGCATTGGGACTGTTTGTAGGATCCTGTGTCGATCTCAGAATAGCGTTTGAATTGCTCAAGAAATCATATTTGGTGGAGTAGATCATTTCTGTAGCCCTCCTAGGGTTTCACTTTGAGCTAAAGATTCTATCTTTATCTAGTTTTTGGATCAAACTCTATTTGTTTTCCGCATTGTTTTGAGAAATCTATTGAGAAGATGGCTGGTAGAGGTAGTATATTTACGGTGAAAATCATGAATCCATATCAATTAAAATTGATGTGGTGAAGTTTGATGAGCAAGAACAACTTTGGGATGTGAAGATGTGAGGTGATGGATGCATTGACGGCATCAAACTCGAAGACACTCTACAGTTGGAGAAAAAGTCTGAGGCTACTTCTGAACAAGATTGGGACAAGATGAATCGAAAGGTGTGTGGTCTGATAAGGTCTTATTTAACACAAGACATCAAGTATCATGTATTATATAAAACATCTAGAAGGCAGCTGTGGGAGATCCTGAAGAAGAAATATCTGATGAAAAGCATAGAGTCACATTTGTAATTTAAGAGTAGGCTTTATGACTTCCAGTTGAAGAGAGAGAGAACTCTCCATTGATGAACACATGAATAACTACACCAAGCTTCTTACAGATTTAGTTAACATGAATGTGAAGATCGAAGAAGAGGATAAGGAATTGATTCTACTGAATTCTCTTCCTGACGAAGAGTATGAGACCTTTACCCTAACTTTGATCAATAGTAAACAAACACTTAATTACAGTGATGTGTCGGCTACTCTTATAAATTATGAAGTAAAGAGGCAGGATAAGCTGTCTTCTTCTGAGGGTACATTAGCAGAGGTGTTGATAGTAAGAGGCAGACGTTCCAATCGAAAGGGGAAAGGCGAGCATGACAGTTCAAAGTTCAGACCAGGGTTCAGAGATCTGAAAAAAAAATCAGTGTACCTTCTACAAAGAGATAGGGAACTAGAAGGTTGATTATCTAAGGATCAAGAATAAGAATAAGAAGGAGTCGAAGACTGAGACAAATCTCACACAAGTGGTCAGTACTCAAGCCAGTACTTCACAAGCAGATAGATCGAACTCAGGTTCATCGGTATTTTTTTCTCCATTACTACTCCTATTGTTGGCTACTCAGGAGACTCTGAGTGGATGTTAGATACTGGTGCTACCTATCATGTATGCTCAAATAGGGATTGGTTTTCTAGTTTTGAGAAGCCAGATGGATATTTTGCTATCATAGGTGATGATCATCCGTGTAAAGTGAAAGGGATAGGTACAGTCCGTATCAAGATGTTTGATGGGATGGTATGGGAACTAAAGAAAGTGAGGTATGTATCTCAAGTGATAAAGAATCTTATCTCTTTTGGTGCCTTGGAAGCATTAGGTCATGGAGTATCTGTTAGAGATGGTGTTCTCAAGATGATTAGAGGTTCGATGGTGGTGTTGAAAGGCATCCGATGCAATAAAATATACTACTTGATGGGTAGTATGGTAATAGGGCAAGTGGCAACTTCTGTTTCTTCAGATGGTGATTGCACACAGGTTTGACATATGAGGCTTGAACATACAGGAGAAAAGTTTTTCCAAGCTCTAACAAAGAAGGGGTCGTTGGAAGGTATATTTACCTGCAACATAGAATTGGGTGGACATGGCGTTCTGGATAAGAAGATAAAGGTGAAATTTGGCACCTCTATGACCGCTCGTAAGGTCTTCTTGATTGTGTTCATGTAAGTATTTGAGGACCTGCCAAGACTACATTGCTTGGAGGTCATCGGTACTTTGTCTCTTTTATTGATAATTTATCAAGCATTGTTAGATATATCCTATGAGATAAGATTTGAAGCCCTAGGTATGCTGGTGAAGTGGAAGGATATGATGGAGAAACATATTGGTAGAAAGATTAAGAAGCTTCAAATTAGTAATGTTGAAAAATACAAGAATCAATTTCTACAATTTTAGCAGAACACTGGCATTGGTACTCACTTTACAAATGGAATACATGGGTTGGCTAAAGAAATTAATCGCTCCTTGCTGGAGAAGGCTCTGTGTTTATTGTCTAATGCACGATTAGACAAATCGTTTTGGGCTGAGGCGATTGTATATGCTAGCCATCTCAGAAATAGACGGTCATTGACTACGATAGGAGGCAAAACTCCGTTGGATATTTGGTCAGGTGGAGCTACTCAGGATTATGATTTGCTGCGGGTATTTGGAAGTCTAGCCTACTTTAGTGCTAAAGATGATAAGGTAAATCTGCGAGCAAAGAAGTTTGTATTTTTAGGTGTCAGAGAAATATGAAAAGCTACAAGGTATGGGAACCCGAAAACAAAAGGATTATGTTGTGTAAGCATGTCACATTTGATAAGACTTCATTATTGAAGTCTATCATCTCTCAGCAGGTGGAGAGATTGAAGACCAAGAATGTATCATAGCGAGTGGAGGTTGATGCTACTCCACCACCTCTAGTTGGTTCGATATCAGTAAGGACTTCACTGGATATGACACCGGGTAGAGATCATGTAGCCTATTTTGATGCTGAACAAGTTAAAGACATTGATGAGAAATCGAATTATTTGCAGCTATGGAACCAAGATAAATCCATGAAGTGGGTGAAGAAGCATGAATCTCAAGTTGGTGAGCGCGACAAACTCAAATTGAAGACTGTTGTTCTCCGTGATGGTATTTGTCAGGAGGTTCATATGACTCAGCCAGTTTGGATCACTACAGAAGATTAAGTCACTATTGCTTGAGCTCGGTGGAGCTCATTTGGATGAACTATGAATGGCTTGATCCCTTGGGCAGGGTACGTTGGTAGCCACATAGGTGCAGCCCCTTTCGAGTCGACATATACTGTATTGAGTTCGGCTCAGATTTGAGAAATCTTCACCGAGGTGGAGAATTGTAGGAAGAGAGGAGATAAAAGCTTGTTGGAAGAGTTTTTTAACTCATTGGAAGAGATAGTGCAGAGATCGGAGTCCAAAAGGAGTGAGAACACAGTCCATGATAGTGCAGATATCGGAGTCCAAAAGGAGCTAGAACGCAATCCATATACAGCCAGAATAGTAGGTCGACCGGTCGAAAACCCGGTCGACCAGCATGCATAGCTTGGTGCACGGCAGTAGTTCGGTCGACCGAGCGGTCAATCGACTAGCACAAACCAAGTTACTGTTAGGGTTCGATCGACCGTTTGGTCGACCGACTGGCACAAGCCCAGTTTCTGCTTGGGTTCGGTTGACCGACCAGTCGACCGAAGAAAGAGTCGGTCGATGGAGCGGACGACTGATAGTCATATCTACTTGTCCTACCAGGATTCAAACTCTGTTTCTGATCCGGAGTCGAATCCAATTGAGGTTTCATAAAATTCTAGGACTCTCTAGCTATAAATAAAGGGGTATAGCCCCCATGAATTGTATCTCTTGAAAAAACTTGTAATTGATTGTTGAATCAATAATATCTCTCTCCCTTGCCCGAAGACGTAGGCAAATTACCGAACCTCGTTAAATATTATGTTTGACTTTCTCTCTTGTTTAATTGTTCTTATCTTTTGGGTACTTCTATGGTATATCTTCTCCATTGGTTGGGGTTTCTCATTAGTTGTTGCTCAGCACGCGCATCAAAAATCTTGACCTTCAAACTATTTTAGAAACCTTCAATCCAACCGTCACTTGTCTGATGATGAACTAGCCTCAATCAAACATAGTATGCTTGTGTTCGAAGTACGAACCAAAATATACTTATAATTTAACTGCATACCACTAATTATGAATATATAATCAATCCTTTATATGAAGCCACCAAATTTTGATTAGTGAATCATATGACTCTTGTTTGTTACGAAATGATAGCTATGATACCAATTATTGAGACTAATAATTGGGTTATGACAATAAGTGTTATGCACACCCAAAATCATGATCGACATTGCAGAATCGTGGCAATATATAATACTTATAAAAGAAAACTATTGTAGAGCAAACTAGTAATACCAAGACAATAGAGTAAAAAAGAACAAGAGAATTTAATGTGGTTCAGCCTAAACTTGGCCTACGTCAACGAGGAGAGAACTTGAGAGAGTTTTATTAATAAAGTTGGTATAAGAAATCTAACATTCCCCTTAATTCCCACAAGAGTATTCATCATTCTCGTAAACCTCACAGGATTTCAAGTGTACACCTTCTCTTTATGCACCGTCACCTTCCGCTCTCTTCTTTGACTTCCTCTTCACCTTCCATGTTATAATGTGCTAGGTTATAATTCTTATTTATAGAGTTTTACAATACAAACTCTATTCAAATAATGAGATGATCTTTATCATCAGATACTTAAAGAACTTAATCAACCCTTGTAGGAGATGTTTTTCTTGATCTAAAAAAATTCTAAACTCTTCAAACTTTATAAACAAATCTACATTGAATAAGAATTGATTCCTATTCGAACTCTACAAGAACAAAAAAAAATGAATGTGTCTGTATAGGAAACAAAAATTATGTTCTGGCCTCAGGCTGTCAACAAGCCAATGAAGGTTGTCGTCAGGTTCCTATCGATAGGTCGTTGTGCCTGTCAAAAATATAAGATTCCTTTACTTTTTGTTACTCGCTTTTAATAGGGCCAGCCGGCAGACAGCCCTGTCGACTGCCAAAATTTTTATGCTGAATTTTCTTCCTTTCCAAATCTCTTTCTTCTCTAATTCAATTAGATCTTCTAAGTTTACTATCTCTTTCTTTAAAACAAGACAATTTCATAATAATCTCCACCTTGACTTATTTTTCAAGCCTTAAACAAATCACTTTGAAAATTTTGAAATTATACCTTGATTTTTTTCTTCATACCGTACTGTTAAGCCTTTATTCTTACCCCCTCTACCTGGAGCCTTTTGCTGATTCATCTCCATCTCTTACTCCATCTCGAGTCTCAACCGAATGCACCCTTTCTTTTTCTACAACACTTTGACTGGTTCATGTTCCATCAAGTCTTTCTTAAAGTTCATCTTGCGATGAACTCTCTTCCAAGCTTGTCATTGAAACCTCCACTTGGAATTGAGTTTTCTCTTTTAGCTTGTATATTCCTCTACACTTCTCCCTTTTATGATTATCCTGTCTCCTTAGCTAACTGTGATGACGCCTTGTTGCACTTAGATCTGGCATTCTTTTTCATTGAGTATCCCTATGAATATTAGATTGTATTGTGCCTCTGAGACATATCAGACTACCTCCAGAGCATGCATCGTCCCGTCTCTTCCTGTAACATTGACTGTCCCAGTACTGATGGTCTCGCAAGCCAAGCTATACACCATTTTGACAGTCCTTTCCTCTTTTACAACCAAGAAGTTGAACAACTCCTTCTAGAAACATATATGAACTGTACTACCAGAATCAAATATCTAGTCTTTAACATGAGAAGTGTTATCTTCAACCTAGGAAGTCATTAACACATTGGTGTCTGATACACCCTCTGTTATGTTTGCCTTTGCAGCTTGCCCCTCTTCTTTAACCACTCTTCTGACGCTTGTAGTCCTTCTTCTAATAACCTTCCCAGTGACAAAAGTGACATGCCTTCGTGAACTCATACCCTCCTTTCCTCCTCATTTTGTTTTCTTTCCTGACCACTACACATGAACCTCCTGCTCCTCTTAATTTGGTCTTTTTATGATCTCATTTTATAATAGAGTTGTCCTGACCTTCTCCAAGATGAAAGTTTTATTCCATAAAGCATGTGATTATGAAATTATCGTATGACTATGAAAGCGAAATGAGAAGTATTAAAGCCTTACCTCCTTGTCGATTTTCACATCAGCAGCCAGTAACTCGATGATCTTGTTAAAGAAGTTCAGATGCTCTAACACCTATGTACCTTCCTTCATGTGTAGCTCATATAATTATTTTTTCAAGTACAGCTTATTGGAGAGGTTTTTTCTCATATACAATGTTCTATAATTGACTATAAACTCGTAGTCGTTCTTCATCTATCACGTTGTACATGACCTCATTTTGAGACATAATTGGATCGTGCTTGTCGCTTTCAGATTCATCCCCTCCCAATTCTCATCTAGTGTACCTGCAAGTTTTGCTAACTTTTCCTTTGAAATTTTGTGAAAACTCTGATGTATTAACAATGCGTTCACCCTTTTTTGTCATAAACTGAAATTTCCTTTGCCGTTGAATTTCTTGACCTCGTAGAAATTTCTATCTTTGATATATCGCCTTATCATAAACCTTATGCTTTGATACAATTGTTGTGACATGACAGCTATGATATAAATTGTTGAGACAAAGAATCAAGTTACGATAATAACTATTGTGCACGCCCAAGATCATGATAGACTTTGCGGAACCGTCATAATATACAATACTTATAAAAAAAGTATTGTAGAGGAAACTAGCAATACTAAGACAAAAGAGTAGAAAAGAAAACGAGGATTTAATATGATTTGGCCTAAACTGGGCCTACGTCAATAGGGAGAAACTTGAGAGAGTTTATTAATAAACTTGGTATAAGAGATTTAACCTTTTCCTTGATTCACATAAGAGTATTCATCTTCCTCTTGAATCCCATAAGATTACAAGAGTACTTCTCTCTAGGCACCATCACCTTCCTCTCTTTCTTGGCTTCTTCTTCACCTTTCTTGTTACAATGTACTATGTTATAATCTTATTTATAGAGTTTATAATACGAATCTTATTCACTATGAAATGATCTTGGCCGTCGGAAGCTTGGGGAACTTGAACATTCTTGTAGGAGCTGCTTTCCTAATTTAGAAGAATTCTAGATTCTCAAGCTTTAAAAATAAATATTCATTGAAATGAAACGGATTCCTATTCGAACTCCATCAGTAAAAAAAATTTGAACGCACCAGAATAGGAAATAGAAATTATGTTCTGACCTCGGGTTGCTGACTACCTCCGCCTTGGTTTGTATTCAAACCAATGCTCCTTGATTAAACCTTCATGTCTTGCACTCCGGTACGTGTCTTGCTCCCCTCTCTTCACCTTCACGACCTTCACTCAATATTCCACTCCAATGCTTGAGTAGCTGAATGAAGTTCAAAAGATGTCTTGAACTTTTTTGTAGGAATCAGCTTTGTCAAAGTATCTGCGGGATATTCCTTTGTACCAATTTTTACCATCTTGACATCTTTTCTTATCACTAACTCCTAATTTTGTGATACCCCATATCAGTGTGCATCGTCCTTTATTATGATAACTCTGACCCTCACTTAAGTGAATCACATTTTGATTATCACAAACTAACTGAATGGTGGACTTTGGAATATGAAATCGCCAATCAATCCCTTTATCCAAAGAGTTTTCTTTAATGATGCCTCTACACTGTCATGTTTCAATTTCCATAGTTGAAAGAAACATTATATAATGTAGCTTGATTTTCATCTAACTGTCCAGTTTCCAATGGAACAAGTATCTTATAGTGAACCTCCTCTGATTGAGATCTGAGGTCACTTGCACAGCCAGTGTCTACAAAATGCCTATAAGTGATTTGGCTTTCTCCTCGTCTTTTGAAATAATAAACCAAAATGGAACCTCTAAGGTATTCTATATATTTTAAATTTTACCGCTTTCAATTAGACTCGACCACCATTCTGGTTTAAACTAGTGAACTAAACCAGAACCATGGAACGAAAATCAAAACTGGACCGGGCCGCCGGTTCCCCAGTTACAAATCGAACCGGAACTGGGCCCTAGCTAGTCTTGTTCCTGTTTCATTTTTTAAAAAACCGAAATTGCCAGTTCTCGTTCTTGAACTGGGTTTTTTATTTTATTATTTTTTTGCTCTTGGGGTCAGCCCGTTACTGCTTAGTGCAATGGGCCTGGGCTCGGGGCAAGGCCGTCTAACAGGTTGCCTGAGTAGCCTGGCCTACAACAATTCAAACCCTCTCTCCCCCAGTCCCTCCGCCTGTTGCCCCTTCCGCCTCGTGTCCTCCCCCTCCCCCAACTCCCTCTCCGCATCCTCCCCCTCCAGGCATCTTCCCTTGTTAGGATTTTACTTATTTTTAAGAGGAGATGATGGTCCACGAAGATCCAATCGAGTTAGAGAAGATAATGGCTTGAAGCAGAAGAAGAGAAGTAGATCAAGAAAAGTTAGTCGACTTATAGTCAACTAATAAAGACTACTAGTTAACTAGGCTTAAGTATTAGTCAACTAGGATAGAGACAGAGAGGAAAGCAGTTATAATAGTTGACTATATAAACAAATTAGTCGACTAATGGAAGGGATTAGTCAACTAGACCTAAATGCTAGTCGACTATATGGGACATTTTCTGAAGCAGAATCAGTTTTCTTTTTAGGTGCCAATTTTTTTCTGGTGGAATACGAATAAGACTCAGTTTCTATTCAATGAAGGATTTGTTTCTAAAGATTAAAGGGTTTAGGATTCTTCTAGATCAAGAAAATCAACTTCTAATAGGATTGATCAAGATTCTTCAAGCAATTAATGGCCAAGATCATCTCATAGTCTGAATAGGAGTTGGTATTGTAAAATCCTATAAATAAAGGTTGTAACCCAGCATTGTAATAATTGAGAAAATACTGATCTCAAAGAAAAAGGTGGAGAACACCAAGAAAATCAGAAGGAAGCCAAGCAAAGAGAGGAGTAAGGTGAAGGTGCATAGAGATAAGGTAATACTCTAGTAATCTAGGTCTAAATTAAGGAGAAAGGTTAATACTCTTGTTGCATCCAAAGGAAGGTTAGATCTCTTTGCATCAAGTTATTAATAAAGCTTTCTCAACCCGTGGACGTAGGCCAAGTTTGGGTTGAACCACGTTAAATCCTCATGTTCTTTCTTATTGCTTTTTTGTCTAAGTATTACTAGTTTCTTACAACAGTTTTTCTTTTTAAGTACTGATCATATTGCCAAATTTCACGTACGTCAATCCTGGGAGTAATAATTAGTATCATAGCGTATCAATTTCATAACAATTGGTATCAGAGCCAGTTTAACGAACGGCGATATGTCAAAGATAAGAAGTTCTATGACAAAAGTGAGGTCAAATAGTTCAATGGTAAAGGAAACTTCGATTTATGAAAAAAGAAGGTGAAGGCATTACTGGTGTAACAAGGTCTTCACAAGACCTTACAGGGTAAGTCATCAAAACTTGTAGGTACGTCAAATGAGAATTGGGAGGAGGAATCTAAAGGCAGCAAGCACGATCCAATTATGTCTCGCAGACAAGGTGATGTACAAAGTGATGGATGAAGAAATGGCTACAGGATTGTGATCAAGTTTTAAAAATTGTATATGATAAAAAACCTCTCTAATAAGTTGTATCTCAAGAAATAACTATATGGGCTAGATAAACAAATGGACAACGGTGATAGAGCATTTAAACTTCTTCAATAAGGTCATCAGCAAGCTTCTACCTGTTGATGTC